>CAXKVV010000437.1:0-29136 GCA_964058805.1 Schoenoplectus triqueter
AGTTTTTTTTGTTTTTTTGATCATTTTTTTGCCTCAATAGCGCACATATATTCATATAAATTTATATGAATACTTCTAATATTATCTATTATATTTTTTATAATTAAATATTAAATGTGAAGATTCTATGACACTAATTTTGCATAAAAAACATAATACAGATGTATCAAAAACCGCTGTTTTGAGTTCTTCATAATTTTTGGACCCATGGCTATACAGAAATTCATGGAAATTCATAGAAATTACTCCTAATAATGTATATTTTAACATTTTTCAGTTAACAATTCAATACGAATATTTTACGACACCAATTTTGCACGAACTTAATGTGAATGCACACAAAAAAAACTGTTTAAAGAGTTTTTCATTATTTTTGACCTCATAACTATATATAAATTCGTGAAAATTAAAATAAATACTCATAATTATGTCTATTATAAATTTTGTCAATTGATATTTCAATTGAATGTTCTACGATACTAATTTTGTACAAAACTTAATTCTATGCATTAAGTAATGTTGTTTAAACAAGTTGTCTGAGTTTTTCATCATTTTTGGCATCATAACTATACAATAAATTCATGCAAATTCATGAAAATTCTCATAATTATGTCTACTAAAGATTTTCCAATTAATACTTCAATATGAATATAGTATGACATTAATTTTGCATAAAACCTAACCCTGCTGCATTAATAACTACTGTTTGTACAGATTGTTTGGCTCATTCATTATTTTTGGTCTCATAATTACACATAAATTTGTGAATGTTAGTATAAATACTTCTATATGTTTAATACAATGTTTTCCAATTAACAATTCAATATGAATATTCTACCCACCGAGATTGCACAAAAATTTATTCCGGCGCATTAAAAGTTGTTGATTAAATCGGTAGTTTGAGTTTTTCATCAGTTCTGGCCTCATAACTATACATAATTTCGTGTTAATTCAAAAAGATTCTCCTAATATTGTCTATAAAATATTTTCATAATTAATTTTCCAATATGAATATTCTATGATCATATTTTTTTGATAAAACTAACTTAGATGTATTAAGAACAGTTTGTTTAAACAAGTTATTTGAATTTTTAATCTTTGTTGGCCTCATAACCGCACATAAATTTAAATTCACACAAATAGATATAAATAGTCCTAAAACTGTCTATTATGTGGTTTCATAGTTGATTATTTAATATGAATAGTCCATGATACTAATATTTACTCAATGGATGAATTAAAAACTATTGTTTAAACAAGTTATTTGAGTTTTTCATCATTGTTATCCACATAACTACACAGACATTCATGCAAATTCATATAAATACTTCTAATTATGTCTATCTTAAGATTTTCTAATTAACACTTGAATACGAATATTCTAACACACTAATTTTGCATAAAAAATAATTTGGATACATTAAAAATTATCGTTTAAACATGTTGTTTGAGTTTTTCATCATTTTTCACCTCATAACTATACAGTAATTAATGCAAATTCATATAAATACTTCGAGTTGTGTCTATTTTAACATTTTTTAATTAACACTTCAATAGAAACATTCTACGACACTAATCTTGCACATAAATTAGTTCGAATGCATTAACAACTGTTGTTAAACATGTTGTTTCAGTTTTTTTTTATCATTTTTAGCCTCATAACTAAACAAAAATTCATGAAAATGCATATAAATACTTATAATTATATCTATTTTAATATTTTCAATTAACACTTCAATATGAACATTATAGACACTAATTTTTCACAAAAAAATAATTCAGATGCAAGAAAAACTGTGGTTTAAATAGGTTATACCTAATAACGTCTATTAAATATTTGGTCTCATAAATACAAATAATTTCATGAATATTCATAAGGATATACCTAATAACGTCTATCAAATATTTTAATAAATAACTCCCAATATGAAGATTCTACGATAGTATTTTTTACACAACTTAATTTAGATGTATTAAAAACTATTGTTTAAACGAGTTGTTTGAGATTTTAATCATTTTTTGCCTCATAAATGCACATATATTCGTGTAAATTCATAAGGATACTCCTAATATCGCCTATTATATAATTTTATAGCTAAATAACTAAATTCTACAATATTAATTTTGCTAAAACATACTTCAGATGAATTAAAAGCTATTGTTTAAACAAGTTGTTTCAGTAAATACTTCAATATGTACATTTTTCAATACGTCTAATTCTATTTAACATTTTTCAATTAACACTTCAATTTGAACACTCCATAACACTATTTTAGCACAAAAAATAATTCTGATGCATTAAAAATAGCAGTTTTAACAAGTTGTTTCAGTTATTCATCATTTTAGCCCCATAACTATAAAGAAATTCATAAAAAATCATATCAATATTCCCAATTATGTCTATTTTAAATATTTCACGACACTAATTTTGTATAAAACTATTATGAATTGTTGTTTGAACAGGTTCTCTGTGTCTTTCATTATTTTTGGCCTCATAAATACACATATATTCATGAAAATTAATTAAAAACTAATAATTATGTTTATTTCAAAATTTCTAAATTAGCACTCAATATGAACATTCACCAACACTGAATTTGCACTAAACTCCATCCCGATGCACTAAAAATTATTGTTTAAACAGGTTGTTTGAGTTCTTCATCATATTTGGTCCATAAATACAAATAATGTTCTGTATGTTTGGAAGAATATACCTAATAATGTCTATCAAATGTATTTATAATTAACTCTCCAATATGAAGATTCTAGGACAGTATTTTTTAACAAAACATAATTTAGATGTATTAAAAACTGTTGTTTAATCATGTTGTTTGAGCTTTTAATCATTTTTGACCTCATAACCGCACATATATTCGTTCAAATTCATATGGATACTGCTAATACTTCTATTATATAATTTTATAGTTTAATATTCAATATTAATATTCTACAACATTAATTTTGCTAAAAATGTAATTTGGATGAATTAAAAGCTATTATTTAAATATGTTTTTCAGTTTTTCATCATTTTGTCCTCATAACTACAAAGGAATTCATGAAAATTTAAATGAATACTCCTAATTATGTTTTGTTTTGAGATTTTCCAATTAACACTTGAATATTAACATTCTACGATATTAATTTTGCATAAAACTTAAAGTGAGCGCATTAAAAACTGTTGTTTAAACAAATTGTTTGAGTTTTTAATAATTCTTGGCCTCATAATTACACATAAATTCATCAAAGTTAATATAAATACTCCTATATGTTTATTACAATGTTTTCCAATTAAGAATTCAATATAAATTCTCCTATAATTACGCATTAAGAATTCTTGTTTCAACAGGTTGTTTGACTCTTTAATTTTTTTTGGTCACATAACTTCACATAAATTTATGAAAATTAATTTAAATACTTCTAATTATGTCTATTGCAAGATTTTATAATTAGTACTTCAATATAAAAATTCTACGACCCTGAATTTGCACAAGACTTCAACCCGGTGCATTAAAGCTGCTATTTAAACAGATTGTTTGAGTTTTTCGTCATATTTATCATAAAAATTCATAAATATAATTTCATAATTAAGATTTGATTTCATAGTTAACTCTTCAATATAAATATTCTACGACCATAATTTTTGACAAAACTTAACTTAACTCATATGTATTAAAAATTATCTGTTTAAACAAGTTCGAGTTTTTAATTAGTTTTGATCTCATAATTGTATATAAATTCGTACAAATTCATTTGGATAGTCCTAATTTTGTCTATCATATGGTTTTATAGTTAAATATTCAATATGAATATTCTACGGTACTAATATATTCTCAAAACTAAATTCGGATGAATTAAAAACTGTTGTTTAAACAAGTTATTTGAGTTTTTCATCATTTTTGCCTTCATAACTACACAACAATTCATGTAAATTAATATAAATACTTCTAATTATGTTTATTTTAAGATTTTCCATTAACACTTGAATACGAACATTCTATAATACTAATTTTGCATAAAAAAAATAATTTGGATGCATTAGAAACTGCTGTTTCAACAGGTTATTTGCGTTTTTCATCATGTTTGGCCTCATAACTATACAGTAATTAATAAAATTTCATAAAAATACTTCTAGTTATGTTTATTTTTGATATTTTTCAATTAACACTTCAATAGGAACATTCTACGACACTAATTTTGCACAAAAATAATTCAAATGCATTAAAAACTGCTGTGTAAACATGTTGTTTCAGTATTCATCATTTTAAGCCTCATAACTATGCAAAAATTAATGTAAATTCATATAAATAAATTTAATTATGTCTATTTTAACTTTTCAATTAACACACCAATAAGAATATTCTATGACACTAATTTTGCACAAGAAGTAATTTGGATGCATTAAAAACAGTTATTTAAACATCTTGTTGTCGTTTTTCATTAATTTTGACCTCATTACTATACAGAAACTCATGAAAATGCATATAAATACTTATAATTATAGCTATTTTAATATATTTTAATTAACACTTTTATATGAACATTCTAGACACTAATTTTCCACAAAAATTAATTCAGATGCATGACAAACTATGGTTTAAAAAAAATATTTGAGTTTTTCATCATTTTTAGCTTCATAACTATACAGAAATTCATGTAAATTCATATAAATACTCCTAATTATGTATATTATAATACTTTTCAATTAACAATTCCATGCGAATATTCTACGACACCAATTTTGCACGGACTAAATGGGAATGCACTAAAATTGTTGTTTAAAGAGTTTTCATCATTTTTGACCTCATTACTATACAAATTCATGGAAATTAAAATTAATACTCCTCATTATGTCTGTTGTATTATTTTTTAAATTGATATTTCAATTCAATATTTTTCGATAATAATTTTACACAAAACATAATTCTCTGCATTAAATGATATTTTTTGAACAAGTTATCTGAGTTTTTCATCATTTTTAGCCTCATAACTATATAAAAATTCATGCAAATTCATGAAAATGCTCATAATTATGTCTACTAAAGATTTTTCAATTAATACTTCAATATGAATATTGTATGACACTAATTTTGCACAAAACCTAACCCTGCTGCATTAATAAGTGCTGTTTGTACATGTTGTTTGACTCATTCATTATTTTTGGTCTCATAAATTCATAAAAAATATTTTAGATAATCCTAGCTATGTCTATTTCAAGATTTTTCTAATTAACACTTCAATATGAACATTCTACACACCGACCTTGCACAAAAAATTATTTGGGTGCTTAAAAGTTGTTGATTAAATCGGTAGTTTAAGTGTTTTATTAGTTCTGACCTCATAACTATACGTAGTTTTGAGTAAATTCATAAATATTCTCCTAATGATGTCATTCAAATGTTTTCGACATTAATTCTCCAATACGAATATTCTCTGATCGTATTATTGACAAAACTTAAATCAGATGTATTAAAAAATGTTTGTTTCAACAAGTTGTTTGAGTTTTTAATCATTTGTGATTTTATAAACAAGTTGTATTAAAAACTGAATGTTCACATAAATTCATATAAATTCATACAGATAGTCCTAATATTGTCTATTATGTGGTTTTATAGTTAAATATTCAATATGAATATTCTACGATGCTAATATTTACTCAACGGATGAATTAACTATTTGTTTACACAAACTGTTTGAGTTTTTCATCATTTTTGTCCACATAACTACAAAAAAAATCATGCAAATTCATAAAAAATACTCCTAATTATGTATGTTTGAAGATTTTTTAATTAACACTTGAATCTGAATATTATACGACATTAATTTTGCACACAAATTAATTTGAATGCACTCAAAACTGCTGTTCAAATATGTTGTTTCTGTTGTTTCATCATTTTTGGCCTCATAATACAGAAACTCATCCAAATTCTTGTAAATGCTCCTAATTATGTCTATTTTAATATTTCTCAATTAACACTTCAATACGAATATCTACAATACTAATTTAGCACAAAATTAATTCAGATACATTAAAAACTTTGGTTTAAACAATGTCTATCAAATTAGTTTGATAATTAGTTTTTAATACATCTTAATTAAGTTTTGTGTAAAATTACTGTCGTAGAATGTTCATAATTATGTCTATCTTAACATTTTTTAATTAACACTTCAATATGAATATTTTTTGACACTAATTTTGTATAAAACATAATACTGGTGCATTATGAAATGTTGTTTGAGCAGATTGTTGAGTCTCTCATTATTTTTTGCCTCATAACTACACATAAGTTCGTAAAATTAATTTAAATATTCCTAGTTCTATCTATTTCAAAATTTTCTAATTAACACTTCAATATGAAAATTCAACGACACTGAATTTGCAATGAACTTCATCCCTGTACATTAAAAGTTGTTGTTTAAACAGGTTGTTTTGAGTCCATCTTATTTTGTCTCATAAATACAAATAATTTCATGAAAGTTCGTAAGCATATACCTAATGAAGTCTATCAAATGTTTTTATAATTAAGTCCCCAATATGAAGATTCTACGGTACTATTATTTTAACAAAACTTAATTCATATGCATTAAAAACTGTTGTTTGAGCTTTCAAATAATTTTGGCACCATAACTGCACATATATTAGTGTAAATTCATATGAATACTTATAATATTATCTTATAGTTAAATATTCAATATGAATGCTCCAAAACATTAATATTGCTCAAAAAGTAATTCGGATGAATTAAAAAAACTATTATTTAAATAAATTATTTCAGTTTCTAATTATTTTTGTCTTCATAACAACAAAAAAATCATGCAAATTCAAATAAATACTCCTAATTAAGTCTATTTTAATATTTTTCCAATTAATACTTGAATACGAACATTCTATGATATTAATTTTGCACAAAATATAATGTCACTACATTAAAAACTGTTGTTTAAATAAGTTATTTGTGTTTTTCATATTCTATTGGATCATAATTACATGGGAATTCGTGAAACTCAATATAAATACTCCTAATTATGTATATTACAATGATTTTTAATTCACAATTCAATATGAATATTCTACGACACTAATTTTACACAAAACTTAATTCGGATGCATTAAAAACTACTATTTGAACTGGTTGTTTGAGTCTTTCATCATTTTGGTCTGATAAGTGATAACTACACATAAATTCATTCTAATTAATATAAATATTTCATGTTATGTCTGTTATAATATTTTCATTCAATATTAACATTCTACGGCACTCATTTTGCACAAAAAATAATTCGGATGCATGAAAAACTGATGCTTAAACATGTTGTTTTAGCCTTATAACTGTATAGAAATTCATCAAAAATCTTATAAACACTCCTAATTATGTCTATTTTGATATTATTCTTTTAACAAGTCAATACAAACATTTTGCGACACTAATTATGCATAAAATTATTTTGGATTCATTAAAATCTTCGGTTTAAACAATGTCTAACAAATTTATTTTCATAATTAGTTTTTCATACATCTTATTTAAGTTTTGAGCAAATTTAATGTCGTAGAATGTTTGTAATTATATCTATTTAAATATTTTTCAATTAACACCTCAATATGAATATTGTAAGACAATAATTTTGCGATGAACTTAATCTTGGTGCATTATGAACTGTTGTTTGAATAGGTTATTTGAGTCATTCATTATTTTTGGCCTTATAACTAAACATAAATTCATGAAAATATATTTAAATAATCCTAATTATTTTTATTTAACAATTTCTAATTAATAATTCAATTTCAATATTCAACGACAGTGAGTTTGCACTAAACTTCACGTCGGTGCATTAAAAATTGCTTTTTGAACAGCTTGTTTGAGTTCTTCATCATATTTGATCTCATTAATTTCATGAAAATTCATAATGATATACCTAATAATGTCTATCAAATGTTTTTATAATTAACTCTCCAATATGAACATTCTATGATAGTATTTTTGAACAAAACTGAATTCAGATCTATTAAAATACTGTTGTTTAAACAAATTGTTTGAGTTTTAAATCAATTTTGGTCTCATAACTGCACATATATTCGTGAAGATTCATATGGATACTCCTAATATTGTCTATTATATAATTTGATCATTAAATATTCAATATTAATATTCTACAACATTAATTTTGCTCAAAATGTAATAGATGAATTAAAGCTACTGTTTAAACAAGTTCTCTCAGTTTCCCATTATTTTTGTCCTCATAATAACAAACAAAACGTGCAAATTGAAATAAATACTTCTAAGTATCTCTATTTTAAAAAAATTCAATTAACACTTGAATACGAACATTCTACGATATTAATTTTGCACACAACTTAATGCGAGTGCCTTAAAAACTATTGTTTAAACAAGTTGTTTGAGCTTCTCATAATCTTTGGCCTCGTAATTATATATAAGTTAGTGAGAGTTAATATAAATACTCCTAATTATGTCTATTACAATGTATTTGAATTAACAATTCAATATGAATATTTTTTGATACAAATTTTGCACAAAACTTTATCCCGATTCATTAAAAGTTGTTTGTTTAAACTGGTTGTTTGAGTTTTTTCATCATTTCTGGTCTCATAACTACACATAATTTCATACAAATTCATACAAATACTCCTTATAATGTACATCTAATGTACTTGGAATTAACTCATTATTATAATTATTTTGCGATGCTCTTTTCACACAAAAATTAAATTGATGCATTAAAATCATTGTTTAAACAAGTTGTATTTTTGATCATTTTTGAATCATAAATGCACATAAATTCATATAAATTTATATGAATACTCTTAAATAATCTATTATATTTTTTCTAAGTAAATATTAAATATGAAGATTGTATGATACTAGTTTTTCATAAAACTCAATACAGATGTATCAAAATCTGCTGTTTAATCAAGTTGTTTGAGTTCTTCATCATTTTTGTATATTTTAATCTTTTTCATTTAACAATTCAATACGAATATTCTACTATACCAATTTTCACATGAACTAAATGTGAATGCACTAAAACTGTCGTTTAAAGAGTTTTCATCATTTTTGACCTCATAACTATACGTAAATTCATGCGGATTAAAATTAATACTCCTAATTATGTCTGTTATAATGTTTTTTAAATTCATACTTCAATTAAATATTTTACAACAATAATTTTGCACAAAATATAATTCTATGCATTAAATAATATTGTTTGAACAAGTTGTCTGAGATTTTAATCATTTTTGGCCTCATAACTATACAGAAATTCATGCAAATTCATGAAAATGCTCATAATTATGTCTACTAAAGATTTTCCAATTAATACTTCAATATGAATATAATATGACACTAATTTTGTACAAAACCTAATCCTGCTGCATTAATAAGTGTTGTTTGTACAGGTTGTTTGACTCATTCATTATTTTTGGTCTCATAACTTCACATATATTCATAAAATATAATTTAGATACTCCTAGCTATGTCTATTTCAATATGAACATTCTACACACCGAGCTTGAACAAAAATTTATTCCGGTGCATTAAAAGTTGTTGATTAAATCAGTAGTTTGAGTTTATCATTAGTTCTGACCTCATAACTATACGTAATTTCGTGTAAATTAATAAAGATTCTCCTAATAATATATGTCGAATATTTTCAATGTTAATTCTCCAATATGAATATTCTGCGATCGAATTTTTGACAAAATTTAAATCAGATGATTATAAACTGTTCTTTAAACAAGTTGTTTGAGTTTTTAATCATTTTGGCCTCTGAACTGCACATAAATTTATACAAATTCATATAAATAGTCCTAATATTGTCTATTATGTGGTTTTATAGTTAAATATTCAATATAAATATTCTATGATGCTAATATATACTCAACGAATGAATTGAAACTATTGTTTACACAAGCTGTTTGAGTTTTTCATCATTTCTGTCCACATAACTTGGAAGAAATTCATGGAAATTCATAACAATACTCCTAATTATGTCTGTTTGAAGATTTATTAATTAACACTTGAATTTGAATATTCAACGAGACTAATTTTGCACAAAAAATAATTTGAATGCATTCAAAACTGTTGTTTTAATATGTTGTTTCATCATTTTTTGCCTCATAACTGTACATAAAACTCATCCAAATTCTTGTAAATGCTCCTAATTATGTCTATTTTAATATTTTTCAATTAGCACTTCAATACGAACATTATACAACACTAATTTATCACAAAATTAATTCAGATACATTAAAAACTTCGGTTTCAACAATCTCTGTCAAATTCGTTTTCATAATTAGTTTTTAATACATCTTAATTAAGTTTTGTGTAAATTTACTGTCGTAGAATGTTCGTAATTATGTCTATGTTAATATTTTTCAATTAACACTTCAATATAAATATTCTTCGACATTAATTTGGTACAAAATATAATTCTGGTGCATTATGAAATGTGGTTTGAGCAGGTTGTATGAGTCTCTAATTATTTTTTGCCTCATAACTACACATAAATTCATGAAAATTAATTAAAATACTCCTAATTATGTATATTTCAAAATTTTCTAAATAACACTTCAGTATGAAAAATCGACAACACTGAATTTGCACTAAACTTCATCTCAGAGCATTAAAAGCTGTTGTTTAAATAGGTTGTTTGAGTCCTTCATCTTATTTTGTTTCATAAATACACATGGTTTCGTGAAAGTTCGTAAGCATATACCTGATAAAGTCTATCAAATGTTTTTATAATTAAGTCCCTAATATGAAGATTCTACGATAATATTTTTTAACAAAACTTAATTCATATATATTAAAAATTATTGTTTAAACAAGTTGTTTGTGCTTTGAATCAATTTTGGCACCATAACTGCATATATATTCGTGTAATTCATATGAATACTCATAATATTATCCATTATATTATTTTACAGATATTCAACAGGAATGTTCTACAACATTAATAATGCTCAAAAAGTAATTCCGATGAACTAAAAGCTATTATTTAAACAAATTATTTCAGTTTTTAATTGTTTTGTCTTCATAACAACAAGAAATTCATGACAATTCAAATAAATACTCATAATTATGTCTATTTCAATATTTTTCAATTAACACTTGAATATGAACATTCTATGATTTTAATTTTGCACAAAACTTAATGCGACTGCATTAAAAACAACAGTTTTTTGTGTTTTTCATATTCTTTGGGCACATAATTACATGGCAATTCGTGAAAGTCAATATAAATACTCCTAATTATGTATATTACAATGATTTTTAATTCACAATTCAATATGAATATTATACAACACTTATTTTGAACAAAACTTAATCCGGATGCATTCAAGCTACTATTTGAACTGGTTGTTTGAGCCTTTCATCATTTTTTGCCTGATAACTACACATATATTCGTTCTAATTAATATAAATATTGTATGTTATGTCTGCTATAAGATTTGTTGAGTATCACTTCAATATTAACATTCTATGACACCGAGTTTGCATAAAACTTTATCCTGATGCATTAAAAAATGCTGTTTAAACAGGTTGTTAGATTCTTTCATTATATTTGGTCTCGCAACTACACATAAATTCAAAAATATTCTCCTAATAATGTCTATTAAATATTTTTATAATTAAATCTCCAATATGAATATTCTACAACCGTATTTTTTTGTCATAACTTATCTTAGATGTATTAAAAACTATTTGTTTAAACAAGTTGTTTGAGTTTTCAATTATGTTTTGGCGTCATAACCGCACCTAAATTCATATAAATTCATACAGATAGTATGATTTAATAGTTAAATATTCAATATGAATATTCTATGATACTAATATTTACTCAAAACTTAATTCGGATAAATTAAAAACTGCTGTTTAAACAGGTTTTTTAAGTTTTCTTCATTTTAGTCCACATAACTACACTGAAATTCGTGCAAATTCATATAAATACTCCTAATTATGTCTATTTTAATATTTTCTAATTAGCACTTGAATACAAACATTCTACGACACTAATTTTACACAAAAAATAATTTAGATTCATGAAAAACTGATGTTTAAACATGTTATTTTGGCCTTATAATTGTATAGAAATTCATCCAAATTCTTATAAACACTCCTAATTATCTCTATTTTGATATTTTTAATTTAACACTTCATTACGAACATTTTTCAACATTAATTGTGCACAAAAATAATTTGGATTCATTAAAAACTTTAGTTTAAACAATGTCTACCAAAATTGATTTCATGATAAGTTTTTAATACATCTTAATTAAGTTTTGTGTAAATTTATTGTCATAGAATGTTTGTAATTATGTCTATTTAAATATTTTTTAATTAACACTTCAATATGGATATTGTAAGACAATAATTTTGCGACAAACTTAATCTTGGTGCATTATGAACTGTTGTTTGAACAGGTTATTTGAGTCATTCATTATTTTTGGCCTCGGGTCGAAACATAAATTCATGAAAATTGATTTAAATAATCTTAATTATTTTTTTTATAGTTTCTAGTTAATACTTCAATATAGATGTTCAATGACAGTGAATTTGCACTAAACTTCATGCCAGTGCTTTAAAATCTCTTGTTTAAACTGCTTGTTTGTGTTCTTCATCATATTTGATTTCATAAATACAAACAGTTTCGTGAAAATTCATAAGGATATACTTAATAATGTCTATCAAATGTTTTTATAATTAACTCTCCAATATGAAGATTCCACGACAGTTTTTTTTTTGAACAAAACTTAATTCAGATCGATTAAAAGCTATTGTTTAAATAAGTTGTTTGAACTTTAAATCAATTTTGACCTCATAACTGCACATATATTCATGCAAATTCATATGGATACTTCTAATATTGTCTATTACATAATTTTATATTTAAATATTCAATATGAATGTTCTACAACATTAATTTTGCTCAAAACGTAATTCGGATGAATTAAAAGTTACTGTTTAAACAGGTTGTTTCAGTTCCCATTATTTTTGTCCTCATAACAACAAAAAAGTCGTGCAAACTCAAATAAATACCGCTAAGTATCTCAATTTTACAATTTTCCAATTAACACTTGAATACGAACATTCTACGATATTAATTTTGCTCACAACTTAATATGAGTGCCTTAAAAACTATTGTTTAAACAAGTTGTTTAAACTGCTTGTTTGAGTTTTTTTATCATTTTCGGCCTCATAACTATACATAATTTCGTGCAAATTCATATGAATACTCATTATAATGTCCATCAAATGTATTTGAAATTAACTCAATATTATAATTATTTTTGTGATGCTCTTTTCACACAGAAATTATTTTTCATACATTAGAAGTGTTGAACAAGTTTTTTGTGTGTTTTTGATCATTTTTTGCCTCAATAGCGCACATATATTCATATAAATTTATATGAATACTTCTAATATTATCTATTATATTTTTTATAATTAAATATTAAATGTGAAGATTCTACGACACTAATTTTGCATAAAACATAATACAGATGTATCAAAAACCGCTGTTTTGAGTTCTTCATAATTTTTGGACCCATGGCTATATAGAAATTCATGGAAATTCATAGAAATTACTCCTAATAATGTATATTTTAACATTTTTCAGTTAACAATTCAATACGAATATTTTACGACACCAATTTTGCACGAACTTAATGCGAATGCACAAAAAAAACTGTTTAAAGAGTTTTTCATTATTTTTGACCTCATAACTATATATAAATTCGTCAAAAATTAAAATAAATACTCATAATTATGTCTATTATAAATTTTGTCAATTGATATTTCAATTGAATGTTCTACGGTACTACTTTTGTACAAAACTTAATTCTATGCATTAAGTAATTTGTTTAAATAAGTTGTCTGAGTTTTTTTATCTTTTTTGGCATCATAACTATACTGAAATTTCATGCAAATTCATGAAAATTCTCATAATTATATCTACTAAAGATTTTCCAATTAATACTTCAATATGAATATAGTATGACATTAATTTTGCATAAAACTTAACCCTGCTGCATTAATAACTACTGTTTGTACAGATTGTTTGGCTCATTCATTATTTTTGGTCTCATAATTACATATAAATTTGTGAATGTTAGTATAAATACTTCTATATGTTTATTACAATGTTTTCCAATTAACAATTTAATATGAATATTCTACACACCGAGATTGCATAAAAAATTATTCCGGCGCATTAAAAGTTGTTGATTAAATTGGTAGTTTGAGTTTTTCATCAGTTCTGGCCTCATAACTATACATAATTTCGTGTCAATTCAAAAATATTCTCCTAATATTGTCTATTAAATATTTTCAAAATTAATTTTCGAATATGAATATTCTACGATCATATTTTTTGATAAAACTAACTTAGATGTATTAAGAACAGTGTGTTTAAACAAGTTGTTTGAATTTTTAATCTTTGTTGGCCTCATAACCACACATAAATAAAAATTCACACAAATAGATATAAAATAGTCATAATACTGTCTATTATGTGGTTTCATAGTTGATTATTTAATATGAATAGTCCATGATACTAATATTTACTCAATGGATGAATTAAAAACTATTGTTTAAACAAGTTATTTGAGTTTTTCATCATTGTTATCCACATAACTACACAGACATTCATGCAAATTCATATAAATACTTCTATGTCTATCTTAAGATTTTCTAATTAACACTTGAATACGAATATTCTAACACACTAATTTTGCATAAAAAATAATTTGGATACATTAAAAATTATTGTTTAAACATGTTGTTTGAGTTTTTCATCATTATTCGCCTCATAACTATACAGTAATTAATGCAAATTCATATAAATACTTTGAGGTGTGTCTATTTTAACATTTTTTAATTAACACTTCAATAGAAACATTCTACGACACTAATCTTGCACATAAATTAGTTCGAATGCATTAACAACTGTTGTTTAAACATGTTGTTTCAGTTTTTTATCATTTTTAGCCTCATAACTAAACAAAAATTCATGAAAATGCATATAAATACTTATAATTATATCTATTTTAATATTTTCAATTAACACTTCAATATGAACATTATAGACACTAATTTTGCACAAAAAATAATTCAGATGCAAGAAAAACTATGGTTTAAATAGGTTATACCTAATAACGTCTATCAAATATTTGGTCTCATAAATACAAATAATTTCATGAATATTCATAAGGATATACCTAATAATGTCTATCAAATATTTTAATAAATAACTCCCAATATGAAGATTCTACGATAGTATTTTTTACACAACTTAATTTAGATGTATTAAAAACTATTGTTTAAACAAGTTGTTTGAGATTTTAATCATTTTTGGCCTCATAAATGCACATATATTCGTGTAAATTCATAAGGATACTCCTAATATCGCCTATTATATAATTTTATAGCTAAGTAACTAAATTCTACAATATTAATTTTGCTAAAACATACTTCAGATGAATTAAAAGTTATTGTTTAAACAAGTTGTTTCAGTAAATACTTCAATATGTATATTTTTCAATACGTCTAATTCTATTTAACATTTTTCAATTAACACTTCAATTTGAACACTCCATAACACTATTTTAGCACAAAAAATAATTTTGATGCATTAAAAATAGCAGTTTTAACAAGTTGTTTCAGTTATTCATCATTTTAGCCCCATAACTATAAAGAAATTCATAAAAAATCATATTAATATTCCCAATTATGTCTATTTTAAATATTTCACGACACTTATTTTGTACAAAACTATTATGAATTGTTGTTTGAACAGGTTCTCTGTGTTTTTCATTATTTTGGGCCTCATAAATTTACATATATTCATGAAAATTAATTAAAAACTAATAATTATGTTTATTTCAAAATTTCTAAATTAGCACTCAATATGAACATTCACCAACACTGAATTTGCACTAAACTTCATCCTGATGCACTAAAAATTATTATTTAAACAGGTTGTTTGAGTTCTTCATCATATTTGGTCCATAAATACAAATAATGTCTATCAAATGTATTTATAATTAACTCTCAAATATGAAGATTCTAGGACAGTATTTTTTAACAAAACTTAATTTAGATGTATTAAAAACTGTTGTTTAAACATGTTGTTTGAGCTTTTAATCATTTTTGACCTCATAACCGCACATATATTCGTTCAAATACATATGGATACTGCTAATACTTCTATTATATAATTTTATAGTTTAATATTCTATAACATTAATTTTGCTAAAAATGTAATTTGGATGAATTAAAAGCTATTATTTAAATAAGTTTTTCAGTTTTTCATCATTTTGTCCTCATAACTACAAGAAATTCATGAAAATTTAAATGAATACTCCTAATTATCTTTTTTTTTTGAGATTTTCCAATTAACACTTGAATATTAACATTCTATGATATTAATTTTGCATAAAACTTAAAGTGAGTGCATTAAAAACTGTTGTTTAAACAAGTTATTTGATTTTTAATAATTCTTGGCCTCATAATTACACATAAATTCATCAAAGTTAATATAAATACTCCTATATGTTTTTTACAATGTTTTCCAATTAAGAATTCAATATAAATACTCCTATAATTACGCATTAAGAATTCTTATTTCAACAGGTTGTTTGACTCTTTAATTTTTTTTGGTCACATAACTTCACATAAATTTATAAAAATTAATTTAAATATTTCTAATTATGTCTATTTCAAGATTTTATAATCAGTACTTCAATATAAAAATTCTACGACCCTGAATTTGCACAAGACTTCAACCCGGTGCATTAAAGCTGCTGTTTAAACAGATTGTTTGAGTTTTTTTTCATATTTGGTCTCTCAACTACACATACAATCATAAAAATTCATAAATATAATTTCATAATTAAGATTTGATTTCATAGTTAACTCTTCAATATAAATATTCTACGACCATAATTTTTGACAAAACTTAATTCAGATGTATTAAAAATTGTCTGTTTAAACAAGTTCGAGTTTTTAATTAGTTTTGATCTCATAATTGCATATAAATTCGTACAAATTCATATGGATAGTTCTAATTTTATCTATCATATGGTTTTAAAGTTAAATATTCAATATGAATATTCTACGGTACTAATATATTCTCAAAACTTAATTCAGATGAATTAAAAACTGTTGTTTAAACAAGTTATTTGAATTTTTCATCATTTTTGCCTTCATAACTACACAATAATTCATATAAATTAATATAATTACTTATAATTATATTTATTTTAAGATTTTTCATTAACACTTGAATACGAACATTCTATAATACTAATTTTGCATAAAAAATAATTTGGATGCATTAGAAACTGATGTTTAAACTGGTTATTTGAGTTTTTCATCATGTTTGGCCTCATAACTATACAGTAATTAATAAAATTTCATAAAAATACTTCTAGTTATGCTTATTTTTGATATTTTTCAATTAACACTTCAATAGGAACATTCTATGACACTAAAAATATATAAATACTCCTAATTATGTATATTTTTATATTTTTTTTAATTAACACTTCAATTGAATATTCTACGAAACTAATTTTGCACTAAACTTAATCCTCGTGCACTATGAAATGTTGTTTGAATAAGTTATTTATGTCTTTCATTATTTTTGGTCTCATAACCACAATTAAATTTATAAAAATTAATTTAAATACTCCTAATTATATCTATTTCAAAATTTTCTAATTAACACTTGAATATGAATATTCAATGATACTGAATTTGCACTAAACTTCATCTTTGTGCATTAAAAACTGCTTTTTAAACAGGTTGTTTGGGTTCTTCATCATATTTGGTCTCATAAATACAAATAATTTCGTTCAAATTCACAAGCAGATATCTAATAATGTCTATCAAATGTTTTTATAATTAACTCTCCAATCTGAAGATTTCACGACAGTATTTTTAACAAAACTTTAAACAAGTTGTTTGTCCTTTTAATTATTTTTGACCTCATAACTTGTTCTAAGGGTTGATTTCTTAGGGTTTAATCTTGACTTCCCTTGATGTTTATCACTGAAACGTGGGACCCACCTGTCAGTGAACAATAATTAGATGGACGACCCCTCAGGAGATCTCTCTCCTGAATCTCCTGAGGGTCATCCACCTCGAATGAACGGGAGGTGGCAGGGCTTTTATACCTTTGGCCCCTTATCTAGAATTTCCTTGTGGAATTAATGCTTAATCATTGCTCCGGCTTGATTAGATTTAATGGATATGCTAGTTTTAGACTATTGAAGCTGCTTGTGTGGGACTGTCAGATATGTCCCACTTGTCAGAGAAAAATAATCACATGGGTGACACCCATGAGATCTCATTTCTCTCTTGAGTCTCTTGGCCGTCACCCAAATCAAGTGGACAGTGGATAGTGGAGTGTTTATATCCTTGCCTTTTATCTCAAATTTCCTTGTGGGACAAGTAGACTTTTCCATAGCTCAGCTGGTGGACCCTCTCTCTTGCCTTTCTCTCATCTTTCTTATGATTTATTACTGATAATTGATATTTATCCTTAATTATTCAGCTGCTTTATCCTTGAGATTTTTCAAGGGTAAACAAACATATATTGAATATTTTGATAATTTACTATTAAATATAAAAAATCTATGACACAAATTTTGAATAAAATATTTTATTCAGATGCATTAAATTCATCATTTTTTTGAACTCATAACAACACATATATTCATATGGCTATTAAATATTTTTTAATATACTCTTCAATATGAAGATACTAATTTTGTATAAAACTTAAATCGTATGCATTAAAAATTATTGTTCAAATAAGCTCTTTGAGTTTTTCATCATTTTAGAGCTTATAACTATACATAAATTCTTGCGAATTCATATGGATACTCTAAATTATGTTCATTATAAGTTTTTTCAATTAATTCTTTAATATAAAAAATTATAGAATAATAATTTTACATAAAACTTCATCCGGATACATTAAAAACTGTTGATAAAAAAATTATTTGTGTTTTTAATCATTTTGATATCGTTTCAACACATAATTACAGAAAAAATTATATGAATACTCCTAATAATATCTATTAAATATATTTATAATTAACTCTTCAATATGAATATTTTATGACAGTATTTTTACACAAATTTTAACTCATACGCATTAAAAATTATTATTTAAACAAGCTATTTTAGTTTTTAATTATTTTATCCTCATAAATGTACATAAATTCATACAAAATTATATAGATACTCCTAATATTATATATTATATGTTTCATAATAAATGCTCAAGATGAAAAGTCTACTATACTAATTTCGAATAAGACTTAATTGTGATGCAGTAAAACTACTATTTAAACAAGTTATTTGGATTTTCATCATTTTTGGCTTCCTAACTATACATAAATTCATACAAATTCAAATAAATACTATTTATTATCTCTATTATAAGTTTGTATAATTAACTTTTTAATATGAACATTCTACTATAATAGTTTTTTCATAAAATTTCATCCGAATGTGTTGAAAATTGTGATTTAAATATATTATTTGCATTTTTCACTTTTTAGTCTTGTTTCTACATTTAATTTTATATAAAATCATATGAATACTTCTGTTATTTTTAAATTTTTAGTCTTGTTTCTATTATAAGATTCAATATGAATATTCTACAATATTAATTTCGCACAAAATTTACATGCATTAAAAAAATATTGTTTAAAGAGGTAGTTTGAATTTTACATCATTTTTAACTTATAAGTTTGTACAAATGAAAAAAAATGTTTCTAATTATGTTAATTATAAGATTTTCTAATTAACACTTCAATATCAACATTCTACGATACTAAGTTTGCACAAAATCCAATTTCGATGCATTAAAAACTACTTTTTAAAAAAAAAATGATTTTTCATCATTTTGATCTCATAACTACACAGATAAATTAGGAGTATCAATGGGTCGAATTGGGTTGGCTTCGGATCATGTGATCATTATTTTATTATTTTCTTGACCCTACCCGACCCGTTTAAATTCGGGTCAAGAAATCTTGATCCCATACTTGACCCGGCCAGATCATGGGTCGACCCGACCCTACCCACCCATTAAGATAATTAATTTTTTATTAATTATTTTTATATAATTTTAAGTACTTAAATATTAATTAATTTATAATTAATCTTATTTAGTATATAATTAGTGTATATCTAAACTTTAATTAATATTAAATCATAAAATTACTTTAAAAATATAATTAAACGGGTTAGGTCAGGTCTTATATAATTTTAAGTACTTAAATCATAAAATTACATTCAAAATTACAAAATTGTTCGTCGGAATGCATGAGCTGTATTAACTATGCTCTTATACAACTGAAATATAATTGACATGCTCAAATAAGTAATTTTAGCATAAGTATTTCACTCAAAACTATATATACACAAATTAAAGAATGTCCTCTAAAAAAAATAGATGCAAAAACCAAATTATCCTTGTATATAGTTGTAGGTCTAAAAGTACAACTTAAGAATTGGGTGATGAACATTTGTCCCATCTTACAAGCAACTCTTTCTTATCCCTGTTAATATTTTGTCTTGTCAGAAATTTATTTTCAAATTTCGTACCAGTATGAAAAATACAACAGACTCGGAATCAGTCTGTTCTGATTATTCAATGAGGTCAATGTCTCATAATTCAACGCAACTCGGGACCGATTTGCAATCTTAGCTGAATTTTTCAAGTCGAGCTCAAGCCAATTGTGATGTTTCACATATCAAATCGAACCAACAAAGTTATATTTATAAAGTTCTTGACGGATTTAGACCTGATTCCAATATAATATTACTTTAAGCTTAAACTAACCTGATTCCATATACGGGCATAATTTTACTATTATAATAGATTGAGGGGAGTGTTGAGAAATAAATGGATTAGGGTCTTAGGGAAGAATATGCGACAGTTATTTTCATTCATTTGTATAATAATAATAATACTATATTCTTGTAGATTGGGTCTAATTAATTATAATTTGATGAAGCAAGTGCTTCGAGGAAATGCAAAAAGAACTTGAGGAACAACAATAGTCCTGCATGGAGTCACATCACTGCATTTTTTTTAATTTTCTAAAAATATCAATTTATCACATTCAAACTATACCAAACACTTGAAGTTTAAAAAAGAATCCTGGAATCCTGGTTTCCGCCAATTGGTGGAAAAAAGAAACAATTTTTAAAATTAATAATCCGCAGTCCAATCAAAACTCTTTGGATGTCAAAGAATTATATATCTACATATTTCAGTTTATTCAATGTACTTTCCTAATTATTTTCTAATAGTTCCAAATTATATTTTATCATGCTTACAGTTCAGCAATAACAGCCTTCGGAGGAGGTTCTTCTCGCCTTCATAACAACAACGTTTCTTCAGAGAAAGGAATTGAACAATATATTTTTCAGAGAAAAAATATATATACAAAATATTTGTATGAGCTGGTAAATTGGATTTATCGCTTTGATAATAAATGAGTAAATTAGATTTATCATTTTTAAGGAACCGTGAAAGATTATTATGTCAAAGAAAAACTGGAAAAAGAACTTTCAATGGTCTTTTTGGCAGACGTCTTTTCACGTGTTCATAAGTCTGTTTAAAGTCATCTTAATAAACTGACTAATTATAAATATGTAAATTAGATTTATCATTTTTAAGAAACCGTGAAGGAAGGAAAATGAAGAATATGCTATTCACTGTATAGAGAGATTACCTACAGGCTACAGTACGGAATTTTACCCGTTATTACACTCGATTTTAGTTATAAATCATTAAACATATCATATTATAACAGATTCAGAACGTCTTATCTATAAATCTTTAAATTTTTAAACAGCGATTCAGAACGTCTTATCTATAAATCTTTAAATCTTTAAACAGCCATTCAGGTCTTAACAATAAGCTAGATTCAAACTCATTTTTCCTCTAGATTTTTTATTTTTTATTTTACTTTACATTTATAGGAGGTCCAAAAAGAAACTATATATCAAATAAATTAAATATCAACTATTATTAAGTTTTATTGTAAAAAAAATTATGCATTATATAACTTTACTAGAAAAAAAATATTATATTTTGTGCATTGTCTTTTATTAAACTAGCATAGAACCTATCCGTTGTGTGGATCCTCTTAATTTTAAAAATATTTATTTTGAGCATTAATTTTATTATAATCAAATGTATTTTTACTTAAATATAGTTAATGTCTAAATCAATCATAAAGACTCTTAAATTTTTAAATTTATTATTTAATAACAGATGATGTACAAAATATGATAATTTTATTTTTCTGAGTAAGATCGTACAATGTATATTTTTTATAATAAAACTTAATAATAGTTGATATTTTATTATTTTATATACAACTTCTTTTTACAAAATAATTAAATTTAATACTAATTTTATTATAAAAATAATATTTCACTTAGATATAATTTATATCTAAATCAATCACAAAGGCTCTTAAATTTTTAAACAAAATTAATTTATTATTCAATAGAATTATTAAAATATAATGCACAAAATATAATATTTTTTTCCTTTCTAGTAAGATTGTATAATGTATAGTTTTCTTTTTTTATAGTAAACCTTAACAATAGTCGTAGTTTAATTTATTTGATATACAACTTCTTTTTTGGACATCCTATAAATAAATGGTAAAAAATAGCAAATATAATGGAGATGAAAAATGAGTCTGACTGAAATCTGAACCGTCGCTTTATAAAATCAATCAATCTCAATCATGAATTGAATATAGGTTTTTCGATCATTACACATTATCTGACAACATTAACAAACGTTTTCAATATATACACTCTTTATAATATAGTATAAATAATAAATTAATTTTGTTCAAAATTTTAAGAGCCTTTGTAATTGATTTTGAAATAATTAATCTAAGTAAAATATATTATTTTTATAATAAAGTTAATATTAAATATAATTATTTTATGAAAAGAAGTTGTATATCAAATAATTAAATATCAACTATTATTAAGTTTTATTATATAAAAAAAGAAAATTACATATTATAAGATCTTACTTAAAAAATATTATATTTTATACATAATATTTTATTAAATAATAAATTAAATTTATTTAAAAATTTAAGAGTCTTTGTGATGGATTTAGATATAAATTATATTTAAGTAAAATATATTATTTTATTATAATAAGATTAATATTAAATATAAATATTTTTTAAATTAAAAAGGTCCACACAATTGAAATCTGATAGTACGTACAAATGTTGACTAAGATACGATGTTGTCATCAATGCAAATTTTTTTATTTCTAGTAAACGTCTTGTAAAATGATATAAAATATGCCGCCGAGATAAAATTTCAGTCTCTTTAAGAAGAGATCAAATTTTCATATCATATTTTCTAGTTCAGACAAAAATAAATATGCTAAATTCTGAGAAAAAGTTTGACATTTTCTAAAAATTAAAAAATTTCATCAATGAGTATTGTATTGATGACTCGTCCTTTCCAAGCCGTTTGGTGGGGCCTGTTTGAAGCAAAAGTGCTCATTTGATCTCTATCTTGTCTATATAACAGAAGTCAGAAGAGGTGATCGATACGCAATTCCAGAATACAAAGGAAAAAAAATGGAAGAATTTGAGGAAGAAGACATATTATGGCCTGATCAGGAAGACAACGAAGAAGATGACAGACAAAGAGAGACATACCCGGTCGTACCTTGGAGCCAAAACAATGCATCCGCGCCTATCCGGATTCCCTCGAGAGATAATGTCGGCCGTTCATGGACAGCCGGGATCAACTACAATACTACGGGTTCGAACACACGAGATGATGATGGAGATGAAGATGAAGATGATTATAATGGTGTTAGTCAGGGAACTCCGGGAAAGGATATAAGTATAACAGCGCCGCATATTTTTCTTCAACAGAAGAACGACAGTAAGAGTAAGATGGTTCGTTCAGTTTGCGAGGGATATGGAAGAACGCTTAAAGGACGCGATCTTAGAAACACGCGAGACTTGATTCATCGGCTAACGGGTTTTCTCGAGAAATCATGACTCCGATAAGGCACTGCTTAATTGTTTTTGGTGTGTTTGATTCTTTTTCTTGAATTCAATCAGCCCTTGAGAGCTGTTTTATTTTCTTCACTGCCTTTTTTCAAGTTCAAAGCTGTTTTGTTTTGGGAGTTTTTCCTACAGGTTCGAAGTTTGTGAAATTTGAGATTTGATGATTTTTTAGTAACAGTGGTAAAAAACCTATTTTTGCGTATTTTTACTCTATTTGTCTTGATCAATGTTTAAACTGTGAATTTTTTTAGTATACTTATTCATATAGATTGAAAGAATTTGAATACTCTTCTCCGTTGTTTTCATTTTTTTGCTAGTTTGTTTTCTTTTATTTATTTATTTAATTTTCTTTTCTAAGCACATGCAACTTTGGTTTCAATGGGATTGGTTGGTCATTTTAAAACGGAATTAAGAAAGCACCCCGAAAGAAAATCAAATTTGAAAACCGAAATATTCCTATTAGACTATTAGTTAATTTCTCAAATAGAGTGTTGCTTCAATGAGGACTAGAGCTGTTAATATTCAAGAAAGGGCAAAAAAGTAATTATTAATATTGACCGATTATTCAAGTCACTGGCATCCAGTCACAAAATATTGTACATATCTCTCAGTTGCTCTCCAGTCCTAAATCATTTGTGCAGTCCAGTCCTCACTTTCGAAAAGAGAGAAAAATAAGGAAAGTGATATATTCTTCATTCTTCAGCATCAATAGTAGATCAAATGATGAAGATCTCTGTCACCTTATATTCAATCCAGCAAGAAAGAAAAATAGAAAGAATATTGCCCTCTCATTCTTTATCGAAATAATTAAGAAATTCATAAGTATATGATTAGTTTTAATTGTGAATTAATATATTTTTAAATATATTGACAGTTCTATTAATTTGGAAGATTAAATATGATATTTCTTGACATGTTTTGAAAATGCTATAAGAAATGATAATTTTATCTATTATTTTGTGCATAGTTGATCTTAAAACTAGAATGAATTGTCCTGATTTATTGTATTAGAGTATGTTTGTCCTTTCTTATAGAAAAATAAGTACATATTCTATTCTAGTATAAATAATTAACATTGTTTATGATTATTACTATTTTTTTATAAAAGAGGTAACGATTATTACTAAAATTAATAAGCATATTCAAATTCAGGCTGTTAATTTAATTAGAAAGATGGTAAAACAATATAACTAGAGAGCCTTTTCTCTTTACAAGATATTAAATGAAGCAATAGAACATAATACAGAAGCAACACGGGTATGTTTTGATTTATAGAAAAAAAAAACTTACTAGCAAAGCATGAGAAATTATATGTACACATAGCAATACTAATATATATTAAAAGAGACAAATTTAGTATATTACATCAAAGTTGCTTCTGTTACATGCCCTTCTTGACAAACTTGTAGATACTCTCCTCATTGCCTTTGACACATTTCTTTTTGAAAAAAATTCAATTGAACTAGAACTTTCAGGCACTTCAGAACATATACCTGCTTGACAAAGGAGAATATTATTAGCATCTGAAAATTTTATGATTTACTAATATTATCTGAATTATGGATTTAAGTAAAAGCAGCATTGGAATCCCTTACACCAGCATATGCAAAGATCTTGGGCAGCTTAGCCATATTTCCAGCTCCTCCAGCATATACACTTGCATAAATTACCAGTTTAGAAACCTATAGGAGTAAAATATGATGAGTTCAATACAAAAGTTCTGATCACAAGTTATCAAAATAATGTACTGACTATCGCAACCTACCTTTTGACAGATTGTTAACAGAGCTAAACAACACATAACTTAAAATTATCAAAACAGTATAAACTTCTAGCTAGTTACTGATCAACTTGGCAAAGCGACTGAGATCTGTAGACACTGCAATATTGGACTTCATCTCCTTGGCCAAATATATGAACAGTTTTTTTGGTACCAGACACTTCCCATGATTTGACAAGTACTCTTGCACATGGGTAAAGGAAGAAAGAATCCCCAGAAATGCTCCCACTTAACCTTTTGCACGCATATACTCTTCGACCATTAACGGGACATCCCTTGCCTAATTTAAGAAAATAAAGGAAGAAAGAATCCCCAGAAATGCTCCCACTTAACCTTTTGCAATTTAATTCATTATTATGTTTTTGTTTATCTTAGCTTCATTGTTTTCTGTCTAGCATTTGACAGTAAGTTTCAACTGAAAACAAGCCCCAAAAGAAGCCTTTGAGTGACTTTGGTGTACACAAACTCTATTATAATGGAAAATACTAGGTTTTATCATGTTTGTGAGAAGCCATGAAATCTGTACACTGACAGATGAAATGTTATGATAAATAAAGCGATAAAATGATGTATATAGATAATAAGAAATAAAATAAAGCTGACAATATAAACCTTAAATATATAAAATTTAACGGAATTACCTCTTCCAAATCCATCATAGCAAGGACTTGCATGTTCAGCAGTGTTCATGCTTAAAAGGGGTCAGAAGCATTTCAGCAGTGCGGGTTCCACCAGGAATCAGTTTTGCTAGTTCTTGAGATTTTTCATTATCTTCTTTCTCCTTACTCTCGCTGCAACACTCTATGGGGGTAGCAGACTTGAATTCTGGTACCGTCATCCCATGCACTCTACCAGTATAGGGCCTAACTGGAAAACCATGGTTTTGGTATGGGAAATTTATTTGTTTAGTCAAGGAAGCGGTTGTTGTACATCTGGTAATAGTTCACAAAAGGGCAGGGTAAATTGGATATATACTTTAGTTAATTTTGAAACGGTTAACCTAGGCTGAAGGGTCAAATTGGAAATGAATATTCATCTTAGCATTTTTGTCTGCATCTATGCTATCTTACCTGAAGAAGGTATTCCGTCTTGCTTGAGGATTTCAACCTGCTTTGCTACATTATCTGATACAGGCGCGAGGATGATAGATAGAGAGGCGAAGGGCGACGAAGCTAGGGCCCGGAGAAGAGCGTCTTCAGAAGCGAAACACGAAAGAACCTAGGGCTCAGAGAAGATAACATCTTCTCCTCCACGGAGATGGTCTCGGATCGAGAGGGAGATTTGTGAGGAATTGTTGAAAGAAAATCGTCAGAGAGGAGAGAAGGGGATGAAGGAGACTGACACGGAGAGGGACTGGACAAGCGAAATGGAGGACAAGTTTTACGGAGTTTCAATTTTTATTTTTATTGGACGTAAATAACCTTTTTTTTCTCCATTCGCTCACCGGTTGTAACCCTCAGTTACCGGTTAAACCATTGGTAACCGGTTACGAATTTCATCTGCACCGTTTAATGTAAAAAATCTAAGGATTCAAAATTTTAGTACTCATTGAAGCAACGCTCTCTCAAATAATTATGACGTGCATCGATCGATCCTCTCCATTTGCATGATAAAAGGTCACATCCATGAAATTACTTTTCCTTAAAAAGGAGGGAAATTTCTTGAGTAAAATTATAGAATTATTTAGAAAATAACATCAGTTTCAGCAGCTCTCGAGTCAATCAGTGAACATGACATTTCTCTAGAGTTGTAATGGACATCTCCATTCTAATCCACAGTAGCAATTATGGAGAAGAACTGATAACTTGATCTTTGGGTGTGTTTGGATGGTGAAATGATTAGTGAAAGAATAACACTGTTTGGGTCAGTAGTTGAGAATAGTGTGAGATTAGTGATATCTCCGGAAATATGAGAACAATGCTATTTTTTACTATTTCGGATTAGTAAAATATTATTTGGATGGTAACTTGAGAACAGTGAAGAGAATAGTTAAAATAATTAATTATTTTTTAATATTTTATTTAATAATAATTATTATCTAATATTACTCTATACTAATATAAAAAAAATAAATAATTTCTTATTATTTTCACTACCCTCATGGACGCTAATCCACTAACCCAACATTTTCTATGAGTTAGCGGATTAGTATTGTTCTACTACTATTTTCGATTTTAATTTTATATTTGAATGGTTGCTAACTCGAGAACAGTACTGTTATTCTCATAACAGTGCTATTCTACACCATCCAAACATATCATTTGGGTGTGTTTGGATGGTGAAAGGATTGGCGTAAAAATAGCACTATTTGGATTAGTAGTGGAGAATAGTGTGAGGTTAGTGATATCTCGAAAAATATGAGAACAACGCTAACTTTTACTATTCCGGGTTAGTAAAATGTTGTTTGGATGGTAACTTGAGAATATTGATGGAGGAAGTGAATGTTATATTTTTGTTTGATACTAATGGTTATTATTTTATTTATTTATTACTACATATTATTATCTATTATTAATTATTATTTTATTTAATATTAATGATTATTATTTTTTTCAGTTATTATTATTATGTACTATTTTTATTAATTATTATTTTATTTAATACTATTAATTATTATTATTATGTATCATTATCTATTATTAATAATTATATTATTATTATGTATTATTTGTTATTAATTATTATTTTATTTAATACTAATACTAATAATTATTTTATTCTTATTATGTATTATTTTTTATTAAATATTATTATATTTAATACTGATGATTATTATCTTATTTATTATTTTATTTAATATTACTTTGTACAATTATTAACTATTACTTTATTTAATAATAAAAAATATTATTTTATTTATTATTATTTATTATTAATCTTTATTTTATTTACTAATGATTATTATTCTATGTATTACTATTATGTATTATTGTTTGTTATTAATCATTATTTTATTTAATACTAGTGATTATTATTTTTTAATACATGTATTGTTATTTATTATTATAAATTATTATTTTGTTTAATATTAACATATTTAATATTACTTTGTACTATTATTAATTATTTATATAATACTATGTTTATTATTTTTAATTATAATTATGTATTATTTTTTATCATTAATCATTATTTTATTTAATATTTATCATTATTATTTTATTTAATATTTATTATTATTATTTTATTTAATACTAATGATGATTATTTTATTTATAAAAAGTACATAAGCAATAGTTTTTCCGAT
>CAXKVV010000438.1:0-30476 GCA_964058805.1 Schoenoplectus triqueter
ACCTACTTTTTTCCTCGTTTTCTGCTCTTTCAAAAATTAATTCTCGTATAGAGTTATATTCCAATAATAATTACAACAAAAATGTTAAGTGGTGCTCTTGGCGGATAAAAAATATTAGAAAACAAGAATTATAAGCATACTATAAACACCCAAATTAAATCCTTGGCTCCAAATTTTAATGATGCAATTTATGCTGACAGTACTCAGATGGGATGGGTGGAATCACTCAACAATGCACAACTCCAGCAAGCAATGAATAGGCGCTTAAACTCTGTGGTGAACAGATACAAGGGCCAGGTGATTCACTGGGATGTGAATAATGAGAATGTGCACTTCAACTTTTTTGAGACCAAGTTCGGCCCTGGTGCCTCGACAAAAATCTTCCAGCAGGTGAACAAGATCGACCCCAACGCAGTTCTCTTTCTTAACGACTACAACACTCTCGAGCAGCCAGGTGACTGGAATGCGGTGCCCGATAGGTATCTCCAGAGGTTCCGTCAGATCAGATCTGGTAACCCAAATGTAAAGATGGGAATTGGATTAGAGTCGCATTTTGACGTACCAAACATCCCCTACATGAGAGCAGTGCTGGATAAGATGGCTAGTGCTGGAGTGCCCATTTGGCTCACTGAGCTTGATGTGGCTGGTACTGACCCAAATCAGGTACATGATGTTTGCAGGATTTCAGTATTATACCAGTCATATTCTGTAACTGTTTTTATTTTTCCTTCTTTTCAACCTTTTCACTTACAAAGGGGTTGTACCAGCATGAACCAAATACTTTTTGTTCCACTGATTAGGCTTCTTATCATCAGCGGTAATATTAACTTACACAGCTTAATTCAGAATGAAAATTAACATGAACTACAACAGGAAGATTGAAGTAATTAAATTGGTAAGTTGATTTTTTGTGTACATAACTAACAGGCTCGTTATCTGGAAGAAATCTTGAGAGAAGGGTACTCACATCCAGCCGTTCAAGGCATAGTTATGTGGGCTTCATGGACCCCAAGGGGCTGTTATAGGATGTGTCTGACCAATAATCAATTCCGAAACTTCCCTGTTGGAAATACAGTAGACAATTTGATCAATGAATGGAAGACTCATGCCACAGGGACAACTGGAGCAGACGGTTCCTTTCAAGCAAACCTCGCTCATGGAGATTACAAAGTCACTATAAGCCACCCGACTAAAAATATCACCTCGGTGCACAAAATCAAAGTCGATCCTACTACTCCTGCACACAAGTTGGAGATTCACCACTGAGTACAATCTGGGAGTTGGATATAGAAGAATTGAAAGTATACTATTAGTTAAAGATGTTTATGCATCTGCAGACGATTGTCTGCTCAACTATTTGGCCGAGCCTTGATACATCACAAGGAAAGTCTGTGCCATATAGAATGTTGTAGTAGTCAATTGTGTGTCTTGAGATATAGAAAATTATAGGGGTTTTGATGAATAAATATAATTATGATAGTTAGTAGGGTCTATTTAGTAAAATAATTAAAACCCCCAGTTAAGTTTATAATCCAGTTAGTGTAGAGAAAAGAAATAAGATTGCACTTCCTCTCTCTTTTGCCTCTTGTATCCTTTCTTGTTCAATAATCAATTACTGAATAATGATAAAAACCGTAAACTCCTACGCCAATTATTCCTGTTATTCCTGGATCGCTATAAATACCAGAAGTTGTACCTGATCCAGTGGTACCTGTGGTAGATGCCATGTATTTCTGGCTTCTTTATCTTTCCATCTGTGTGTGTTTTTGAAACCTTGACGGTGCCTCTCTCGTGCTCCGGCCTGACCTCTCTCTTTTTCAAACTCTCTGTTTCTGTGCGTGCATGTGTGCATCTCTCTTCCCACCGCATTTTTTTGAACGTACAAAATCATTATAGGAACAAAATATGAATGAATTCATGACCTGATTCTCAAATTTATTATTTTATTTTTATTTATTTTTGCATTCTGACTGCATCTTTACGAATCTCCCAAAGTTACCTGATCAGGTGAAAGCAGAACACGGAACTACGAAGGCCAACTGTACAATAAGTACTCTATTTCAATGATTTTTGTGAGAAATTTTGTAACTCTTTCTGAATCAAGGATCATAAGAGTTCCTAGATTAATTTATCCTTCAAATCTATATTAAGTAATAATTATTAATGGGGAGAATGGAAGTATTACTATAAATTCAATTTTTAAAGTTTTGAGGGCTTTTAGAGCACCTATTGGCTATTACTCTTTTCCCTTCAAATAAAAACAAACTAATATGAAATTTTAGGAAAGAAGGAATGGGATTCGTTGATCCCTTTCAAGTAAAAACAAACTTACAGATGCTTATCCAAGAATTGGTATGTTGGGATTTGTTGATAGAAGCTTTACTTCTCCAAATCAGATTCTATTTATAAGATTGACTATTGGTAATGAAATATTGTGTTCTAGTCGTAGGATATCATGAGTATAGTAAAATGATTTAACACATGTTATTTGTTTTTTTTATCTTTGTGATAACATAATATTGTATTGGAAGGTTAAATTTTAGTAAATAATCAAATAAGTGGATGAAAAAATAGCATTTGTTTCTTGCCAATTCAGCTGTAACACCCACTTCCCCTCCCTCGATTGCTCTCTCTCACAGTAAGCTCACCTCCTTACAAATACTGTTGCTTTTTCTTGGCAAGCAAACCAGTAAAAAAAAAAGAAAAAGAAATAGTGTAAACCAGTAAGCTCACCTCCTTACAAATACTCTTGCTTTTTGCCAGTTGACATTTTATCTAGTCATATTTTATCTAGTCATAAATTACTGTAGGTCCTAATCTCTCTCTACCTGATCTTTCCTTATTGTTGCATCATTCCGAATTACGTCTTCCTTATTGTTGTACTTTTTTTTGAGATAACTCATCGGTGTGCTTTATTCATGCATATTGAAACTACTCATGCTAATTTGATGGATTGTACATCTGCTCATGAAACAGAGATGAAGTCCCCTTGGGAGAAAGAAATGATTCTGTTTCTCTTTGTTGCCATTTTAGGAGATGATACACATTTTCTAATTTAATAATTTCTGCATTCTGCATAATTTTTATGTATGCTCAAATGTATACATGTCTGGATATTGCGTATATCACAGGAATGCATGGTCGCTATCTCAATAATTCTGATATGAATCACTGGAAAGTAGCTAAAAAAATACTAAGGTATTTATAAAGAACGAAAAATTATATGTTGACATATCGGCGATCAGACAAGTTTGAGGTCATTGGATATATACTGATTCTGACTTTGCAGGTTGTGTGAATAGCTTAAAGTCAAATCAGGTTATATTTTTATGTTGGCTGGAGGAACTATTTTTTGGAGGAGTGTAAAACAAACCATGATTGTCTCTTCTACCATAACAGTCAAATTCATTGCGTGTTTCGAGACATCAAATCATAAAATATGGCTAAAGAATTTTATCATAGGGCTGTTAAAGCACCAACCTCTTTCCAACATAAAGAATCCGCTCATTCTTACTAATGTAATGCATGCACATTTAACTCTTGTTCTGCCTAATAAGAGAGCATGGATATTTTTGTCTTTTGTTTTAACAAAGATTGAACCATTATTTTTAAAGAGAATATAATAAATTAGCTCATCTAATTAATTTGAGTGGTATAAAAGAAATATTTATATGATTTAAGTGATATATAAAATAAATTAAAAAGTAAAGGGAGAAATAAGAAAATTAAGAATAGATGAAAGTTAGAGGAGAAATTAATCTAATTTATTATGTACATGACGATCGGCACTTACGATGACATGGCACACAAATTATTGATGGATGAGCTTAGAGAGACGTAGTTCCGTTATATTTAAGGGCTATTATGCTATTTAAATAATAAATTATAATTTAAATGGGATCAACGGATCCCATTTCTTTTTCCTAAAATTTTATATTAGTTTGTTTATCTGAAGGAAAAAAATGCAACAGGTGCTCTAAAATCTTTCAAAACTTTAAAAATGGATTTTGTACTGAAACCTTCATACTCCCGATCTATAATTGTTACAGGTTTGGAGAATCAATTAATCTAGGAACTCTGCTAGTACTTCTTGATTCAGGAAGAATTACTAAAATTTCTAAAAATAATTCATTGGAATAAACTAATCTTTTTTCTACACTTGAGTCTTGACATTAGTTCAATGTTCACCTTTTGTCCCTGATCGGGTTACTTTGGGAAATATCATAAAGATGTAGTGAGAATACAAAAAAATTGTGTACTGGTGCATGAATTGATTCATCTTTTGATCCTATAATAATTTTATATGTTGAAAAAAATATGGGTGGAGGGAGACATGCACACATGCACGCACAGATAGAGAATTTAAAAGAGAGAGAAGTTAGGTTGGAACAAGAGATGCACTGCTAAGGTTTCAAAACAAATTAAGAGAGAGAAATCCAAAAATAAATGATAAGTCAAAACTTGCTTTATTTTCTATACCGGCAAAGCCTTTCTTTATATAATATCAAGGCTCGGCCTAATAATTGAGCAGACGAATTATATTATTGTCTACTAGATACATCAAGTCATACTTAACTATTCATATATTTTCAATTCTTCTGTATTAACCAATATATATGCCTTTCCAGTCAAGTTAAAAGGCAAAATAAAATGTTAAGCTCCCAGCTCGTACTCAGTGCTTAATCTCCAATTTGTGTGAAGGAGTCTTAGGAGTGACAGTGACGTTGTGCGTTGAAGTGGTATTTTTGGACGGGTGGGTCACGGTGACTTGGTAATCTCCATGAGCAAGGTCTGCTTTAAAGGAACCGTCAGCTCCGGTTGTCCCTGTGGCATGGGTCTTCCATTCTTTGATCAATTTATCCACTGTATCTCCAACTGGGAAGTTCTTGAACTGATTGTCGGTGAGACACATCCTATAACAACCCTTTGGAGTCCATGAAGCCCACATAACTATGCCTTGAACTGCTGGATGTGCGTATCCTTCTCTCAAGATATCTTCTAGATAACGAGCCTGTTGGTTATGTGCACAAAAATATCAAGTTATCGATTTGAATACTTCAATCTTCCTATTCTTGTTCATATTAGTTTTATTTCTGAATTACGCTATGCTAGTTAATATTATTGCTGATGAAGAGAAACCAAATCAGGGAAATAACATTTGGTTCATATTGATACCACCCTCTTGAGAAAGTTAAACAGGAGAGAGAGCAGTTACAGAGCATGACTGGTGTAATACTTAATTTCTCTACATGTCATGTACCTGATTTGCATCTGTACCAGCCACATCAACCTCAGTTAGCCAAATAGGCACGCCAGCTGTAGCCATCTTATCCAGCACTGCTCTCATGTGGGGGATGTTTGGTACTTCAAAATGTGACTCCAATCCAATTGCCATTTTTGCGTTCGGATTACCAGCTCTTATCTGATGGAACTTCTTGAGATATCTATCGGGCGCGGCATTCCAGTCACCTGGCTGCTCGAGAGTGTTGTAGTCATTGAGAAAGAGAATTACATTGGGGTCGAGCTGGTGCACCTGCTGGAAGATTTTTGTGGAGGCATCAGGGCCGAACTTGGTCTCGAAGAAGTTGAAGTGCACATTCTCGTTATTCACATCCCAGTGAATCACCTGACCCTTGTATTTGTTCACCACAGATTTCAAACGCTTATCCATTGCTTGCTGAAGTTGTGCCTTATTTAGTTTGTTCACCCATCCCATCTGAGAACTGTCGGCACAAATGTCATGATTAAAATTTGGAGCCAAGGACTTAATTTGGGTGTTTATAGTGTGCTTCTAATACTTTTTCTTTATCTGTTGAGAGCATGACTTAACATTTTGATCTAACTAACGTTGGAATATAACTATATAAATATTAATTCTCAAAACTCTGCCTATGTTGACTAGTTTCTGCATAACATATTCCAAGCCAGGATAAAGAAAGAGGGTTGCGGAAGGTGTGGCGAACCCTGCACTAAAATAACTGATTTTTATAAAAATGAAACCTAGACAAATTATATTGGGGCGTCACCCTCTTAGCAACGCGCCATATTGGAACATGGATATGGTGATAAGAGAATAAGGGTCGGGTCGTCACCGCCTTAGTGGCGCGCCATTTCGGAACCGAATGTGATGATAAGCGAACAAAGGCCGGACCGTCATCACCTTAGTGACGCGCTGCATTAGCGTCCGGATGTAGTGTCAAATGAATAAGGGTCTTCGCACTTGACTCAACGAGTGCGAGGGGTAAGGAAGCTAGTCGGGGAAAGTAGAATTCATTTAGATAGTTAAAATATAAGAACCTTAACAGGTAAGATAAGAGAGTTAGTTGAACTGTGATTAGAAGACGTGTGAATATCTTATGCATTCATGAGACTAAAGGTTTAGACTTAGTAATGGGATCTTATGCATTCAAAAGGTGATGCATTGCTAAAGGTTTTGATACTGTAAGCTAGAGTTGTGGAGATAAACTCTAGAATCAAAATGTTTTAGACTTAGTAGGATAAAAACTAAATATATGAGGTGTCAGTTCAGCGGAGATAACTCATATGATGAAAATGTTAGTTTGGACAGACAAATAGTGTCTATGAATGATACATTTCGATATTTGAGATCAATATTGTAGAGCGATAGAGGGATCGATAAATATGTTAATTATAGAATAAGAGCCGGATGGATGAAATAGAGATAAGCATATGGTATTCTCTGTGATAAGGTCTCAAATAAACTAAAAGACAAGTTTCACAAGACAGTGATTAGTCCCTCGATGATGTATGGCGCAGAATGATGGGATACAAAAGGATAACACATTCAGAAGATGAGTGTAACTGAAATGCGAATATTGCGTTAGATATGCTGCCACATAAGGAGAGATGGAATCAGAAATGATGATATACGGGACAAACTTGGGGTAGCACCAATTCAAGAAAAGCTAGTTCGACACAAAAAGAAGCCCTCCTGAGACATCAGTACGCAGTGATATTCTAAGTCGTCCTGAAAATACAAAAAAAGGAAGAGATCGACCGAGACTGATATGGGTGGAAACAATAAAAAGGGATTTGAAGGAATAAAATATATTCAAAGAGCTTGATATGGATATAAGTGCTTGGAAGACGACGATTCATGTACCAAAACTATGATTTAGGAGTTTGAGTCTAGTAGTAGAATTATAGATTTCAGGTTGATAGTTTTTCAGTTCTTAGATTTTAGGATTTCAAAGTTTAGAATTAAGGATTTAGAAATATAGTTTATAAAGTAGGTTTATTATACTATATTATTATTATTATTATTATTATTATTATTATTATTATTATTATTATTAGCATCATTATCATTATTATTATCATATTATTATCATTATTATCGTTATCATATTTATTTATTTATTTATTTATTAGTAGTATTTTTTCATCATCATCATCATTATTATCATTGATATTTGAGATATCTTATCTTATACTTTCAGATTGGATTTTAGCTTACCCCAAATTATTTGAGATTAAAGACTTGTTTTTGTTGTTGTTGTAAATAATAATTCTCAAAAGAGTTCAAAAGAAGGAAAACATATGTTACAAACACTAAAGTTTATTTGAAAAATATGTTTATATAGTACTTACGCTGGGTCATCCCAGAAAACATTGTGTCCTCTGACTTGGACGTCGTTCTTCTTGACAAATGCTAACATAGCATCAGCCACTGAGTAGTCTTCATGTCCTTCGGTGAATTCGGTGCCATACCATTTCATCTCATTCTCAAATGTGGTAACCGTAAAGCGCGATGCGAACCACTTTTGATAGTCTGTGTTATTTATGATAGCCTGGTTGATTGCATTGCCGAAAGGGAATCCAGCCCGAACTGGATCTACTGAGACTTTCGCGCCAGAAACTGGTTTTCCATTTGCATCTACAGCTTTGACATTAGCTGTCAACTTGCGTCCCTGGGAGATAGTGCCAAATTTTCAATAAGCTCTTACAATGATCTATTCGAAAAGGTATAAAGCTTGGTATGGTAATGTGGCAAACCTTGTTGATGGTATCATTATGATGACTTCTCCATTCCTCTAGAGTAAATGGTTGCAAGGACACATTATCGACCCATATCTCGCCGGTGAAGTTGTTGCCCTATTATAAGATTTAACATATTAATATCTGTGCAATTGATAAAATGGCTATATTTTTATTTATTTATTTTTGATAAATAAGATCCCTTAATTACCTCAAAAAATATTTCAGCTGGACCAGAAGTGTTAATAGATATGCCTCCTTTAAGCATCGACCAACAAGATACATTAGCTGTGACCGTACCTGCAGCCACAAAACCGTTCGCAGTCTTTACTGACAGTCTGACATCTGCACTCCCCTTGTCTGTTTGCAGCCAGGCTAAAACACCACAAATAATAATTATAAACAGTCATGTGTATATCTGTTATGTTGTTCTATTATTACTGGATCAAAATTGGAATCAGTTTGTCATACCAGAGAGAGAGTAGAGCTTATCTTTCTCTAATTGTACTTTCTGAGAGATGCTGTGGTGCGGCTTGCTGCTGTCAACAGCAACACCGTACTTATTCCCTGATTTAGAAACTTTGTGCATAACTGTATTGGCGAACGATGTCCAGCCATCAAGGTCTTTGTTGAAGTCTGGATTCACTAAAATGCCTCCTCCATATAGGGGCTTCAATGGTTCAGCCAAGCACTGTGAACAAAACAATTTGTTAAACTTAAATTATAGAAAATACAGGTAACAGAGAGATATTTTGTCTATACGTTACTCAGTTTTTATTACTTTCTGTTAATCATGCTTGTCAATTAATTAAGGTTGTCAAAAATAAAAGGATGGAATTAAATTTGATGGTAGTTATTATTGACAGAAATATTATTATTTGTAGAAATATTAAAGCAAGGTATTCTTTTAAAAAAAAGTTTTTTTTTTAAATCATCAAGAAGGTGATGTATCATGGAATCACAATTTAAGTAAGAAGCCTATTATATAATTCTACGAGATCTATTTTGTGGGTCAAGCACGAAGGATAACCATTTTTAGAGCAAATATGTTCAAATAATAGTGATCTAATTCAGTGTAGTTTGATTGATATTTTGTGGATAATGTCTCTGGTTGTGTTTGGATCTTATTTGTGTGTCTTTTGTGATGATTGATTCTGAAGCTAGAAGATGACCATCTGGCTTTATATTTTATGCTTTACAAACATTAAATAGTACTTTTATGTTTAAATCCATCGATATGTGGTACTCAAAAACTAAACTTTTATTTCTAATAGAAACAGAATGTATAACCATTTTTCTTAAAAAAATAATTCTCCAAGATAGTAAGAAATCTTTCCTCAAAAGATGCGGAATAATCATATGGAACAGACTTCACTATGGTTGCTTGACCTGAAAATACAGATATAATTGCATTATTAGCGCTTTCTATATTTGAACTTAATTATCCCATTGCAAAAAAATCTTTAGTTTCTGAGCTTAATGATCGTTGAACACCTAATAAAAGCTAGAAATTATTTTAATAGAGATTTCCATGAAGATTAATTAAAAGATGCATGACCTGTATAGTTTCAGTGAAAATAATAGTTACAACTTTCATCAAATTAAATCCAAAAGTTGTTTACACAATGGCGATTAAGGTCTCTATAGATAATAGAATTATGCAGAAGCAAATATTATTAAATTAAAAAAAAATATTTTCACCTAAAATGGCAACAAAGAGAAACATAAGCATTGCTTTCTCCTCAGGGGACCTCATCTATGTTTTCTGAGCAGATGTACAATAATAAGTAAATACATGTAATTGGAATAATGCAACAATAAGGAAAGATCAGGCAGAGAGAGAGATTAGGACCTACAGTATAAGTTTTGTACTTTTCGGAAGAAGTTTATGACTAAATCTTGATACAATATGTTAATTGGTAAAAGATAAAGAAGATACACTATTTCTTTTTTCTTTTTGTTTTAATGGTTTGCCAAAAGAGAGAAAAAGTATTTATAAGGAGGTGAAGCCTAGCTAGTGTGGGGGAGAGCGATCCAAGGAGGAGAAGGTGGGTGTTACAGCTAGACTGATAAGAAATAAATGCTATTTTTTATCCACTTATTTGATTATTTACTAAATTTTAACCTTCCTATACTATGTTATCGGAAGGATAACAAAAAATGACTTGTTTTAAATTATTTTACCAAACTTTATTTCTTATTAGCCACTAAAAAACAATACTTAATTATCAGACACTATCAATATACTACCACCAGAATCCTATTTGGATGAGTAAAAAGCATCTGCTACGAATCACAACATATACCAATACTTGCATATGTAAATGTGCATAAAAATTTTGAAAATTAATTATATTTGTATATAAATTATCAATTGACCCAGATAATTTATTTTAATCATTCAATATTTTAGATTCCTCCAATCCAGTTCTCCATATTCAAATTTTAGTTCTACCTCTTAACTGATTAAGCATATCTAAGTTAGGCACTAGTTCATCGCTCTAGCAGAAATGAGATTAGGGATGACAATGGATCGGGTCGGGCCGGGTTTATGTCAAACCCTGAGCCCGGTCCGTCTTTTAAAACCCTCGACCCGGCCTACCTGGCCCTTACCTCTGGGTCTAAATTTGATGATCTGGCCCGCCCATGATGCTTGACGGGCCTACCGCCCGTACCCGTCTCGGTCCGACTTTGTCAATGATATTTTATTGCTATATTTTTTAATTAAATTATTGCATAATTAATTAATAATTTCTTTGATTAACGATTTCTCTATTCTTAATATTATATATTTAGAGAATGATTATTGTATTTAAACTAAAATGTTATTAAATATTTGCACTATCATAGTATAAATTATTTTTTTAAGTCTAAAAATTATTAAATATTTGCACCAACTCAAGTACTCAATTTATAAATTATGATATATAATTAAAAGAATTAATTTAAATGAACATTCTATTAGTTAAATTATTAATTTTACCCAATTTGATATGTTACTTATATACAATTATACAATTATACATAATACATATAAATACATATTACATGTTATTGATATTACGGGTCGGGCGGGCGGGTCTCACTCTAAACCCGTACTCACTCGGCCTGTCCTTTGACCCGGCCCGGACTTATCCATTTGACCTCCAGGCCAGACGGGACAACCGTCAGGTCGGACTGGTCCAGATAGGCCGGACGGACCATGGACTTTATTGTCATCCCTAAATGGGATCAATGAATCCCATTTATTTCTTCTAAATTTTTATTTTAGTATGTTTCATTTGAAGGAGAAAAAATAACACTCTAATTGACAACTATAATACACGATGTTGCTTATCATAATTATTATTATGACATAATGATATGAATTACACCATAAGAGTTTGCAACAATTTAAAAAAGAAATTTTTGATGTATTACAAAATGAACTGGCAGATGATATTAAAATTTATTCAATCAAAATAAATTTATAATGATATAACTTAATTCAGAATATAAAAATATAAGCAAAATAATTATTATGAATAATTAAGATAAGCATTGATAAGAATAATGAATTATTGGACTATTGTAACAATTATTTTTACAACAGAAGGGAGCTTTTGAATTCAGTCCAAGACCTTGTGCACACCTATAGGGAGAGTGTAAATGAGAGTGGTCAGTTAGTAGTTTTCTTGTGGTAGGAGAGAGTAGAGTGGATCCAATGGAGATGTTTATTAGATGTGAAATGATCAAAGAGTAGATCTCACCAAAGCTGCTCAGTCTCATCCATTTATTTGAGGGTAAGTTAGTAATTTAAAGCTAGAGCTAATGGCAACCCCTTGTGTCTATTTATGTCTATTTATATTACAGGAATCTTTTGTTAGAAATGTCTCATTATCTCATCATTATCTAATTAGTTATATTTCTAAGGTTATATTAGTAAATTTTCTTATTAAATCTATAAAACTCCCCAATCGTAATTGATCATGAGAGAGTATTATTCTATTTTGAAATAGTCTCTTTGTCTTCTCATCTTCTTCTGCATTTTTCTCTCTACATTGCGGGATCTAGTTTGGACATGGGATTATCCTCTTTATGATTGTTATTGTCCTGTTTAGTCTTAATTCGCGCTAACAAATTGGTATCAGAGTTTGGTCGCCGTTTAGGTTGTTCGATAGATTCGACGATATCAGGCGAGAGATCGAGGTTGCATCAGTTGGTTCCTTCGTGCACAACATCAGCTAGTTTAGTTTTCCCAAGGCGTGCACAGTCAATATCAAACTGTGAGCTGTGATAGCAAATCGTGACAGTCTCTGTAATCTAATCTGTCAAGATGAGTTTGAATTGATCCAAATTTGATATTGAGAAGTTCGATGGCACAACTAGTTTTACACTTTGACAAGTACGAATGAAGACTATCTTATCAAATTTGGGTGTAAGGGTTATCATAACTGGGCGACTAGAGGAACTTGCGGGTAATGATAATAACAAAGAGTGGGCGGAAATGGATGAAAAGACTTTGTCAAACATTCAGTTATGTGTTAGTGATTCAACCCTACAAGAAATTTTGACAGAAACTCGTTTTCGGCGGTTTAGAGGGTGTCGGGTCCAGTTTTCATGTTTTGCGTCCCAACACTCGTTAATACCGCTGAAAACGAGTTCGGGTGCACAAAACATGAAAACGGAAGCTGACGCCCACAGTACAGCCGAAAATGAGTCCGGGAGCGCAAAACATGAAAATAGAAGCCTACGCCCTCTGCACCGCCAAAAATAAGTCCGGTAGCGCAAAACATGAAAATGGGAGCGGATGCCCTCCGCACCGCCAAAAATATGTCCGGTAGCGCAAAACATGAAAACGAGAGCGGACGCCCTCGGTACCGCCAAAAATGAGTTCGGGAGCGCAAAACATGAAAACGGGAGCGGACACCCTCGATATCGCCGAAAACGAGTCCGAGAGCGTAAAACATGAAAACGGGAGCCGACGCCCTCGATATGCCAAAATCGAGTACAGGCGCGCAAAACATGAAAACGGGACCCAACGCCCTCGGTGCCGCGGGAAACGAGTCCGGGAGCGCAAAACATGAAAACGGGAGCCGACGCCCTCGGTACCACCGAAAATGAGTCCGGGAGCGCAAAACAAGAAAATGGGACCCGACGCCCTCGATACCGTCGAAAACGAGTACGGGCGCGCAAAACATGAAAAAGGGACCTGACGCCCTCGAGACCGCCGAAAATGAGTTCGGGAGCGCAAAACATGGAAACGGGACCCGACGCCCTCGGCACCGCCGAAAATGATTTCGAGAGCGCAAAACATGAAAACGGGACCCGACGCCGTCCGTACCGCCGAAAATGAGTTTGGGCGCGCAAAACATGAAAACAGGAGCCGACGCCCACGGTACCGCCGAAAACGAGTTCGGGAGCGCAAAACATGAAGATAGGAGCCTACACCCTCTGCACCGTCAAAAACATGTCCGGGAGTGCAAAACATGCAAATGGGAGCGAACGCCCTCGGTAGCACCGAAAACGATTATGGGAGCGCAAAACATAAAAAAGGGATCTGATGCCCTCGGTACCGTCGAAAATAAGTACGGGCACGCAAGACATGAAAACGGGACCCGACGCCCTCGGCACCGCTGAAAATGAGTCCGGGCGCGCAAAACATGAAAACGGGAGCCGACACCCTCGGTATCATCGAAAACGAGTCCGATAGCGCAAAACATGAGAACGGGACCCGACGCCCTCGGTACCGCTAAAAACGAGTACGGGGAAGCAAAACATGAAAACGGGACCCTACGCCCTCAGAACCACCGAAAACGAGTCCGGGAGAGCAAATCTTGAAAACGAGACCTGACGCCCTTCGCACACCCGAAAACGTGTCTGGGCGCGCAAAACATGAAAACGGGACCCGTCGCCCTCCACACCGTCGAAAACGTGTTCGGGAGCGCAAAACATGAAAAGAGAACACAACGCCATCCGTACCGCCGAAAATGAGTTCGGGCGCGCAAAATATGAAAATGGTAGCCGACGCCCACGGTACAACCGAAAACTAGTCCGGGAGCGCAAAACATGAAAAATAGGAGCCTACGCCCTCTTCACCGCTAAAAACATGTCCGGGAGCGCAAAACATGAAAATGGGAGCGGACACCCTTGGTAGCGCCGAAAACAATTCTGGGAGCATAAAACATGAAAACGGGACCCGACGCCCTCGGTACTATCGAAAATGAGTACGGGCGCGCAAAACATGAAAACGAGATCTGAAGCCGGCGGTACCTTTGAAAACGAGTTGTTTGCAAACAAGTTGTTTGCGTTTTTCATAAAAATTGGCCGCATAAGTGCTCATAATTTCGTACAAATTAATATAATTACTCCTAATTATGCCTATTATAATATTTTCCAATTAATTCTTCGATATGGATATATTACGATACTAATTTTTCATAAAACACAAGTAAGATATATTAGAAACTGCTGTTTAAACAAGTTGTTTAAGTTTTTTATATTTTTTGACTCATAACTATACATAATTTCGTAAAAATTAAAATAATTACTCCTAATTATACCTATTAGAAGATTATTTAATTAACACTTCGATATGAACATTGTACGACACAAATTTTGCACAAAACATAAATAAGATGCATTGAAAACAGTTGTTTAAACAAGTTGTTTAAGTTTTTGAAAATTGTTGGCCGCATTACCTACATGTAATTTCTTGAAAATTAATACAATTACTCCTAATTATGCCTATTATATGATTGTGGAAATAAAACTTAGATATGAATATTCTATGACGCTAATTTTGCACAAAATATAAGTAAGACGCATTCAAAACTGTTTTTAAAACAAGTTGTTTAAGATTTTCAACATTTTTTGCATCAAAACTACACATAATTTCGAGCGAATTAATATAATTACTCCTAACTATGTCTATTATAAGATTGTTAAATTAACACTTCAATATGAATATCATAGGACACTAATTTTACATAAAACATAAGTATGATACATTAGAAATTGCTGTTTAAACAAGTTGTTTCGGATTTTCAACATTTATTGCCTCATAACGATAAAAAATTTCATGAAAATGAATATAATTACTCGTAATTATGCCTATTAGAATATTATCCAATTATCATATCGATATTAAAATTCTACGACACGAATTTTGCATAAAAAATAAGTAAGATGCATTAAAAACAGCAGTTTAAACAAGTTGTTTGAGTTTTTTAAATTTTTTGCTGCAAACCTACACATAACTTTGCGCAAATTAATATAATTACTACTAATTATGTTTATTATATAATTATCCAATTAACACTCCGATATGAATATCCTATAACAGTAATTTTTCATAAAACATAAATAAGATACATTTAAAACTGCTGTTTAAACAAGTTGTTTAAGATTTTCAAAATTTATTGTCTCATAACTACTTATAATTTCGTGAAAATTAATATAACTACTCCTAATCATGCCTATTAGAAGATTATCCAATTAATACTTCGATATGAGTATTCTACGACGCTTAGTTTGCACAAAACATAAGTAAGATGCATTAAAAAAACAACAATTTAAACTAGTTTATTGAGTTTCTCAAATTTTTTGCCGCATAGCTACATATAATTTCGTGCAAATTAATATAATTACTCTAATTATGCATATTATAAGATTATCTAATTAAAACTTCGATATGAATATTCTATGACGCTAATTTGGCACAAAACATAAGTAATATGCATTAAAAACTGTTGTTTAAATAAGTTGTTCGACTTTTTTAAAAAATATAGCCCCATAAATACACATAGTTCCGAGCAAATTAATATAATTACTCCTAATTATGTCTATTATAAGATTGTTCAATTAACACTTCGGTATGAATATTCTACGATTCTATTTTCTCCCAAAACATAAGTAAGATGCATTAGAAACAGCTATTTGAAAAAGTCATTTGAGTATTTCAAAAATTTTGGCCCAATAACTACACATAATTTAGTGAAAATTAAAGTAATCACACCTAATTACGCCTATTAAAATATTATCTAATTAACACTTCAATATGAACATAAGTTGGAGGCTTTAAAAACAACTGTTTAAACAAGTTGTTTGAGTTTTTTAATATTTTTGGCCGCATAATTATACATAATTTATTATAAATTAATATAATTACTCCCAATCATATTATATGATCTTCTAATTAAAACTTCGATATGAATATTCTACGACAGTAATTTTACACAAAACATAAGTAAGATGCACTAAAAACAGCTGTTTAAACAAGTTATTTGAGTTTTTCAAAAATTTTGACTGCATAGCTACACAAAATTTCTTATAAGTTAATATAATTACTCCTAAATATGCCTATTATAAGATTCTTTAATTAAAACTTCGATATGAATATTCTACAACGCTAATTTTGCGTAAAATATAAGTAAGATGCATTAAAACTGCTATATAAACGAGTTGTTTGAGTTTTTCAAAATTTTTGTCCGCATAACTACATATAATTTCGTGTAAATTAATACAATTACTCCTGATTACGCTTATATAAAATTATCCAATAAAAACATCGATATGAATATTCTATAACGCTAAAGTCGCACAAAACATAAGTAAGATGCGTTAAAAACTGCTGTTTAAACAAGTTGTTTGCCTTTATGAAAATTTTTGGCCGCATAACTACACATAATTTGGTGAAAATTAATATAATTTCTCATAATTATGCTAAGTTATAAGATTATTCAGTTAACACATAAAAATAAATATTTTATGGCACTATTTTTTCTCAAAACACAAGTGAGATGCATTAGAAACTATTATTTAAAAAAGTTAAGTTTTTCAATATTTTTTGCCTCATGACTACATATAATTTCGTAAAATTTAATATAATTACTCCTAATTATGCCAATTAAAATATTAGCCAATTAGCACTTCGATATGAACATTCTACGACACTAATTTTGCACAGGACATAAATAGGATGCATTTAAAGCAGCTGATTAAACAAGTTGTTTGCGTTTTTCATAAAAATTGGCCGCATAAGTGCTCATAACTTCGTAAAAATTAATATAATTACTCCTAATTATGCCTATTATAATATTTTCCAATTAACCCTTCGATATGGATATCTTACGATACTAATTTTTCATAAAACACAAGTAAGATATATTAGAAACTGTTGTTTAAACAAGTTGTTTAAGATTTTTTATATTTTTTGACTCATAACTATACATAATTTCGTAAAAATTAAAATAATTACTCCTAATTATACCTATTAGAAGATTATTTAATTAACACTTCGATATGAACATTGTACGACATAAATTTTGCACAAAACATAAATAAGATGCATTGAAAACAGTTGTTTAAACAAGTTGTTTGAGTTTTTAAAAATTGTTGGGCGCATTACCTACATGTAATTTCTTGAAAATTAATACAATTACTCCTAATTATGCCTATTATATGATTGTAGAAATAAAACTTAGATATGAATATTCTATGACGCTAATTTTGCACAAAATATAAGTAAGACATATTCAAAAACTGTTTTTTAAACAAGTTGTTTAAGATTTTCAACATTTTTTGCATCAAAACTACACATAATTTCGAGCGAATTAATATAATTACTCCTAACTATGTCTATTATAAGATTGTCAAATTAACACTTCAATATGAATATCATAGGATACTAATTTTACATAAAACATAAGTATGATACATTAGAAATTGCTGTTTAAACAAGTTGTTTCGGATTTTCAACATTTATTGCCTCATAACGATAAAAAATTTCATGAAAATGAATATAATTACTCGTAATTATGCCTATTAGAATATTATCCAATTATCACATCGATATTAAAATTCTACGACACGAATTTTGCATAAAAAATAAGTAAGATGCATTAAAAACAGCAGTTTAAACAAGTTGTTTGAGTTTTTTAAATTTTTTGCTGCAAACCTACACATAACTTTGCGCAAATTAATATAATCACTACTAATTATGTTTATTATATAATTATCCAATTAACACTCCGATATGAATATCCTATAACAGTAATTTTTCATAAAACATAAATAAGATACATTTAAAACTGCTGTTTAAACAAGTTGTTTAAGATTTTCAAAATTTATTGTCTCATAACTACTTATAATTTCGTGAAAATTAATATAACTACTCCTAATCATGCCTATTAGAAGATTATCCAATTAATACTTCGATATGAGTATTCTACGACGCTTAGTTTGCACAAAACATAAGTAAGATGCATTAAAAAAACAATAATTTAAACTAGTTTATTGAGTTTCTCAAATTTTTTGCCGCATAACTACATATAATTTCGTGCAAATTAATATAATTACTCTAATTATGCCTATTATAAGATTATCTAATTAAAAACTTCGATATGAATATTCTATGACGCTAATTTGGCACAAAACATAAGTAATATGCATTAAAAACTGTTGTTTAAACAAGTTGTTCGACTTTTTTAAAAAATTTGGCCCCATAAATATACATAGTTCCGTTCAAATTAACATAATTACTCCTAATTATGCCTATTATAAGATTGTTCAATTAACACTTCGGTATGAATATTCTACGACTCTATTTTCTCCCAAAACATAAGTAAGATGCATTAGAAACAGCTATTTGAAAAAGTCATTTGAGTATTTCAAAAATTTTGGCCCAATAACTACACATAATTTAGTGAAAATTAAAGTAATCACACCTAATTACGCCTATTAAAATATTATCTAATTAACACTTCAATATGAACATAAGTTGGAGGCTTTAAAAACAGCTGTTTAAACAAGTTGTTTGAGTTTTTTAATATTTTTGGCCGCATAATTATACATAATTTATTATAAATTAATATAATTACTCCCAATCATATTATATGATCTTCTAATTAAAACTTCGATATGAATATTCTACGACAGTAATTTTACACAAAACATAAGTAAGATGCACTAAAAACAGCTGTTTAAACAAGTTATTTGAGTTTTTCAAAAATTTTGACTGCATAGCTACACAAAATTTCTTATAAGTTAATATAATTACTCCTAAATATGCCTATTATAAGATTCTTTAATTAAAACTTCGATATGAATATTCTACAACGCTAATTTTGCGTAAAATATAAGTAAGATGCATTAAAAACTGCTATTTAAACGAGTTGTTTGAGTTTTTCAAAATTTTTGTCCGCGTAACTACATATAATTTCGTGCAAATTAATACAATTACTCCTGATTACGCTTATATAAAATTATCCAATAAAAACATCGATATGAATATTCTATAACGCTAAAGTCGCACAAAACATAAGTAAGATGCGTTAAAAACTGCTGTTTAAACAAGTTGTTTGCCTTTATGAAAATTTTTGGCCGCATAACTACACATAATTTGGTGAAAATTAATATAATTTCTCATAATTATGCTAAGTTATAAGATTATTCAGTTAACACATAAAAATAAATATTTTATGGCACTATTTTTTCTCAAAACACAAGTGAGATGCATTAGAAACTATTATTTAAAAAAGTTAAGTTTTTCAACATTTTTTGCCTCATGACTACATATAATTTCGTAAAATTTAATATAATTACTCCTAATTATGCCAATTAAAATATTAGCCAATTAGCACTTCGATATGAACATTCTACGACACTAATTTTGCACAGGACATAAGTAGGATGCATTTAAAGCAGCTGATTAAACAAGTTGTTTGCGTTTTTCATAAAAATTGGCCGCATAAGTGCTCATAACTTCGTAAAAATTAATATAATTACTCCTAATTATGCCTATTATAATATTTTTCCAATTAACCCTTCGATATGGATATCTTACGATACTAATTTTTCATAAAACACAAGTAAGATATATTAGAAACTGCTGTTTAAACAAGTTGTTTAAGATTTTTTATATTTTTTGACTCATAACTATACATAATTTCGTAAAAATTAAAATAATTACTCCTAATTATACCTATTAGAAGATTATTTAATTAACACTTCGATATGAACATTGTACGACACAAAATTTTGCACAAAACATAAATAAGATGCATTGAAAACAGTTGTTTAAACAAGTTGTTTGAGTTTTTGAAAATTGTTGGGCGCATTACCTACATGTAATTTCTTGAAAATTAATACAATTACTCCTAATTATGCCTATTATATGATTGTAGAAATAAAACTTAGATATGAATATTCTATGACGCTAATTTTGCACAAAATATAAGTAAGACGCATTCAAAAACTGTTTTTTAAACAAGTTGTTTAAGATTTTCAACATTTTTTGCATCAAAACTACACATAATTTCGAGCGAATTAATATAATTACTCCTAACTATGTCTATTATAAGATTGTCAAATTAACACTTCAATATGAATATCATAGGACACTAATTTTACATAAAACATAAGTATGATACATTAGAAATTGCTGTTTAAACAAGTTGTTTCGGATTTTCAACATTTATTGCCTCATAACGATAAAAAATTTCATGAAAATGAATATAATTACTCGTAATTATGCCTATTAGAATATTATCCAATTATCACATCGATATTAAAATTCTACGACACGAATTTTGCATAAAAAATAAGTAAGATGCATTAAAAACAGCAGTTTAAACAAGTTGTTTGAGTTTTTTAAATTTTTTGCTGCAAACCTACACATAACTTTGCGCAAATTAATATAATCACTACTAATTATGTTTATTATATAATTATCCAATTAACACTCCGATATGAATATCCTATAACAGTAATTTTTCATAAAACATAAATAAGATACATTTAAAACTGCTGTTTAAACAAGTTGTTTAAGATTTTCAAAATTTATTGTCTCATAACTACTTATAATTTCGTGAAAATTAATATAACTACTCCTAATCATGCCTATTAGAAGATTATCCAATTAATACTTCGATATGAGTATTCTACGACGCTTAGTTTGCACAAAACATAAGTAAGATGCATTAAAAAAACAATAATTTAAACTAGTTTATTGAGTTTCTCAAATTTTTTGCCGCATAACTACATATAATTTCGTGCAAATTAATATAATTACTCTAATTATGCCTATTATAAGATTATCTAATTAAAACTTCGATATGAATATTCTATGACGCTAATTTGGCACAAAACATAAGTAATATGCATTAAAAACTGTTGTTTAAACAAGTTGTTCGACTTTTTTAAAAAATTTGGCCCCATAAATATACATAGTTCCGTTCAAATTAACATAATTACTCCTAATTATGCCTATTATAAGATTGTTCAATTAACACTTCGGTATGAATATTCTACGACTCTATTTTCTCCCAAAACATAAGTAAGATGCATTAGAAACAGCTATTTGAAAAAGTCATTTGAGTATTTCAAAAATTTTGGCCCAATAACTACACATAATTTAGTGAAAATTAAAGTAATCACACCTAATTACGCCTATTAAAATATTATCTAATTAACACTTCAATATGAACATAAGTTGGAGGCTTTAAAAACAGCTGTTTAAACAAGTTGTTTGAGTTTTTTAATATTTTTGGCCGCATAATTATACATAATTTATTATAAATTAATATAATTACTCCCAATCATATTATATGATCTTCTAATTAAAACTTCGATATGAATATTCTACGACAGTAATTTTAACCAAAACATAAGTAAGATGCACTAAAAACAGCTGTTTAAACAAGTTATTTGAGTTTTTCAAAAATTTTGACTGCATAGCTACACAAAATTTCTTATAAGTTAATATAATTACTCCTAAATATGCCTATTATAAGATTCTTTAATTAAAACTTCGATATGAATATTCTACAACGCTAATTTTGCGTAAAATATAAGTAAGATGCATTAAAAACTGCTATTTAAACGAGTTGTTTGAGTTTTTCAAAATTTTTGTCCGCGTAACTACATATAATTTCGTGCAAATTAATACAATTACTCCTGATTACGCTTATATAAAATTATCCAATAAAAACATCGATATGAATATTCTATAACGCTAAAGTCGCACAAAACATAAGTAAGATGCGTTAAAAACTGCTGTTTAAACAAGTTGTTTGCCTTTATGAAAATTTTTGGCCGCATAACTACACATAATTTGGTGAAAATTAATATAATTTCTCATAATTATGCTAAGTTATAAGATTATTCAGTTAACACATAAAAATAAATATTTTATGGCACTATTTTTTCTCAAAACACAAGTGAGATGCATTAGAAACTATTATTTAAAAAAGTTAAGTTTTTCAACATTTTTTGCCTCATGACTACATATAATTTCGTAAAATTTAATATAATTACTCCTAATTATGCCAATTAAAATATTAGCCAATTAGCACTTCGATATGAACATTCTACGACACTAATTTTGCACAGGACATAAGTAGGATGCATTTAAAGCAGCTGATTAAACAAGTTGTTTGCGTTTTTCATAAAAATTGGCCGCATAAGTGCTCATAACTTCGTAAAAATTAATATAATTACTCCTAATTATGCCTATTATAATATTTTTCCAATTAACCCTTCGATATGGATATCTTACGATACTAATTTTTCATAAAACACAAGTAAGATATATTAGAAACTGCTGTTTAAACAAGTTGTTTAAGATTTTTTATATTTTTTGACTCATAACTATACATAATTTCGTAAAAATTAAAATAATTACTCCTAATTATACCTATTAGAAGATTATTTAATTAACACTTCGATATGAACATTGTACGACACAAAATTTTGCACAAAACATAAATAAGATGCATTGAAAACAGTTGTTTAAACAAGTTGTTTGAGTTTTTGAAAATTGTTGGGCGCATTACCTACATGTAATTTCTTGAAAATTAATACAATTACTCCTAATTATGCCTATTATATGATTGTAGAAATAAAACTTAGATATGAATATTCTATGACGCTAATTTTGCACAAAATATAAGTAAGACGCATTCAAAAACTGTTTTTTAAACAAGTTGTTTAAGATTTTCAACATTTTTTGCATCAAAACTACACATAATTTCGAGCGAATTAATATAATTACTCCTAACTATGTCTATTATAAGATTGTCAAATTAACACTTCAATATGAATATCATAGGACACTAATTTTACATAAAACATAAGTATGATACATTAGAAATTGCTGTTTAAACAAGTTGTTTCGGATTTTCAACATTTATTGCCTCATAACGATAAAAAATTTCATGAAAATGAATATAATTACTCGTAATTATGCCTATTAGAATATTATCCAATTATCACATCGATATTAAAATTCTACGACACGAATTTTGCATAAAAAATAAGTAAGATGCATTAAAAACAGCAGTTTAAACAAGTTGTTTGAGTTTTTTAAATTTTTTGCTGCAAACCTACACATAACTTTGCGCAAATTAATATAATCACTACTAATTATGTTTATTATATAATTATCCAATTAACACTCCGATATGAATATCCTATAACAGTAATTTTTCATAAAACATAAATAAGATACATTTAAAACTGCTGTTTAAACAAGTTGTTTAAGATTTTCAAAATTTATTGTCTCATAACTACTTATAATTTCGTGAAAATTAATATAACTACTCCTAATCATGCCTATTAGAAGATTATCCAATTAATACTTCGATATGAGTATTCTACGACGCTTAGTTTGCACAAAACATAAGTAAGATGCATTAAAAAAACAATAATTTAAACTAGTTTATTGAGTTTCTCAAATTTTTTGCCGCATAACTACATATAATTTCGTGCAAATTAATATAATTACTCTAATTATGCCTATTATAAGATTATCTAATTAAAAACTTCGATATGAATATTCTATGACGCTAATTTGGCACAAAACATAAGTAATATGCATTAAAAACTGTTGTTTAAACAAGTTGTTCGACTTTTTTAAAAAATTTGGCCCCATAAATATACATAGTTCCGTTCAAATTAACATAATTACTCCTAATTATGCCTATTATAAGATTGTTCAATTAACACTTCGGTATGAATATTCTACGACTCTATTTTCTCCCAAAACATAAGTAAGATGCATTAGAAACAGCTATTTGAAAAAGTCATTTGAGTATTTCAAAAATTTTGGCCCAATAACTACACATAATTTAGTGAAAATTAAAGTAATCACACCTAATTACGCCTATTAAAATATTATCTAATTAACACTTCAATATGAACATAAGTTGGAGGCTTTAAAAACAGCTGTTTAAACAAGTTGTTTGAGTTTTTTAATATTTTTGGCCGCATAATTATACATAATTTATTATAAATTAATATAATTACTCCCAATCATATTATATGATCTTCTAATTAAAACTTCGATATGAATATTCTACGACAGTAATTTTACACAAAACATAAGTAAGATGCACTAAAAACAGCTGTTTAAACAAGTTATTTGAGTTTTTCAAAAATTTTGACTGCATAGCTACACAAAATTTCTTATAAGTTAATATAATTACTCCTAAATATGCCTATTATAAGATTCTTTAATTAAAACTTCGATATGAATATTCTACAACGCTAATTTTGCGTAAAATATAAGTAAGATGCATTAAAAACTGCTATTTAAACGAGTTGTTTGAGTTTTTCAAAATTTTTGTCCGCGTAACTACATATAATTTCGTGCAAATTAATACAATTACTCCTGATTACGCTTATATAAAATTATCCAATAAAAACATCGATATGAATATTCTATAACGCTAAAGTCGCACAAAACATAAGTAAGATGCGTTAAAAACTGCTGTTTAAACAAGTTGTTTGCCTTTATGAAAATTTTTGGCCGCATAACTACACATAATTTGGTGAAAATTAATATAATTTCTCATAATTATGCTAAGTTATAAGATTATTCAGTTAACACATAAAAATAAATATTTTATGGCACTATTTTTTCTCAAAACACAAGTGAGATGCATTAGAAACTATTATTTAAAAAAGTTAAGTTTTTCAACATTTTTTGCCTCATGACTACATATAATTTCGTAAAATTTAATATAATTACTCCTAATTATGCCAATTAAAATATTAGCCAATTAGCACTTCGATATGAACATTCTACGACACTAATTTTGCACAGGACATAAGTAGGATGCATTTAAAGCAGCTGATTAAACAAGTTGTTTGCGTTTTTCATAAAAATTGGCCGCATAAGTGCTCATAACTTCGTAAAAATTAATATAATTACTCCTAATTATGCCTATTATAATATTTTTCCAATTAACCCTTCGATATGGATATCTTACGATACTAATTTTTCATAAAACACAAGTAAGATATATTAGAAACTGCTGTTTAAACAAGTTGTTTAAGATTTTTTATATTTTTTGACTCATAACTATACATAATTTCGTAAAAATTAAAATAATTACTCCTAATTATACCTATTAGAAGATTATTTAATTAACACTTCGATATGAACATTGTACGACACAAAATTTTGCACAAAACATAAATAAGATGCATTGAAAACAGTTGTTTAAACAAGTTGTTTGAGTTTTTGAAAATTGTTGGGCGCATTACCTACATGTAATTTCTTGAAAATTAATACAATTACTCCTAATTATGCCTATTATATGATTGTAGAAATAAAACTTAGATATGAATATTCTATGACGCTAATTTTGCACAAAATATAAGTAAGACGCATTCAAAAACTGTTTTTTAAACAAGTTGTTTAAGATTTTCAACATTTTTTGCATCAAAACTACACATAATTTCGAGCGAATTAATATAATTACTCCTAACTATGTCTATTATAAGATTGTCAAATTAACACTTCAATATGAATATCATAGGACACTAATTTTACATAAAACATAAGTATGATACATTAGAAATTGCTGTTTAAACAAGTTGTTTCGGATTTTCAACATTTATTGCCTCATAACGATAAAAAATTTCATGAAAATGAATATAATTACTCGTAATTATGCCTATTAGAATATTATCCAATTATCACATCGATATTAAAATTCTACGACACGAATTTTGCATAAAAAATAAGTAAGATGCATTAAAAACAGCAGTTTAAACAAGTTGTTTGAGTTTTTTAAATTTTTTGCTGCAAACCTACACATAACTTTGCGCAAATTAATATAATCACTACTAATTATGTTTATTATATAATTATCCAATTAACACTCCGATATGAATATCCTATAACAGTAATTTTTCATAAAACATAAATAAGATTGTTTACCCCTGAAAGGTTGAAGGAAGAAATACAGGAGAAAAAGCCAAGATCAAACCCTAGGAGCTGAAATAATATAATCCCTATGCCACATGAAATGATGTCAATGCCAAGCTAGCATTTTGATGCAACTAGTCATGAGAAATTTCAAATGTGATTTTGCTTTCAAGGCTGACCTGGTGCCAAAGCTGTGAGCAACCACCTAACCATGCTTTGATTTGTGTCAATTACTGATAAGTAGTCAGTTCTTTGACCAAGTCACCCTCATGTTAAGGGATTGAAAGTCAATTTCACAAGACTGATCAGGTGCCAAAGCTGGGAGCAACCATCTGATCAAGTCTAGATCTGTATCAACTGTTGACATGTAATCAACTGTTGATCAGATCAAGCCCTAATGAATATCAATATAAGTCTAATTGGTATTTAGTTAGGGTGGTTTCTGCAAGAGAGAGATAATTGGCAGAGACACAGAGCTACAATTGAGATCAGGGATTAATTCTGAAGAAGAAATAGGGTTTTATGGATAAAATAATTTTTAATTCAGAGAAACAGGGGTAAAATGGGAATATAAAAATACAGAGATGATCATCATGATTTTAGAGAATTTTGATGAAAATTTCATGATTTTTGGATGAAGGGATCTATTAAAATCAATTGGAGAAAGAAAATCAGATTAATCCAAGGGCCAGGATTTGATCAAGGGGCTTTTAAGGGTGCAACTTGGAGCAAGGAACTTAGCTGGGTGCAAACTGGGGCTGCCAAAAAGAGGAGAGGGAGCTTTGGCGCTGGAGAGAATTTTTGAAAGAATAAAAAATTACGTAAACTCGGTGCACCATTGTTGTATCTCATTAAACATGACGCGTGGGGCCGGTTCACATACACCTAGTCCACCCGAACCACACCACCTCCCTCTCTTGTTCTTCCTCTGTTCTTCACTGCTGCTGGGCCCCACCGAACAGAAAAAGGCTTCTCCTTCCCTGCTGCTGCGATTTTCCCTCTGCTGAACACGATTTTTCAACAGAAAACAAGTGAAAAATGGAAAAAGGGTCAAACGGCGACGAAAAATTGCAAATAATATACCGTTGGAAAGCTCTCAGCGAGGAGAATATTCTAGAACAATTTATTTTCGGTTTCATGCTCTGTGAATCACTCGCATCAGAGGAGAAAGGATTCGGGCTTAGAATTTAATTGGATGATTTGGTGGGTAATTGGACAAATTGGCGGTTTAGGGAGGCTTAAGTGGGTCCCACGATTCGGTTAAGGCAGTTGCTGGCACGAATTAATCCCATTTTGCATGATTTTTATGATGGAATTGGTGTACAAGACCGAAAGTTAATGAAGGAGGCTAATTCACTTGGTTTTTGAAGAAAGAGAGCAGGGAAGATTTGAGCCGTGATCACAGCGCCATGCTGGCAATCCAAACCTCAAACACTTCCTTCAACAAACACAAATTAAACCAATTTCAACCATTCAATTGAGTGATCAAAGGCTATGATCATGCCATGTCACCGATCCGTGGGAGAGAGAAAACACAAATTGTGTTAAAAGAAAAACACAATTGGCAATTAACTCCAAGCTGATCCCTATATAAAGCCCCTAACAGTAAGGAAAAAGAGGAGGAGAGGGCAAAGGTTGTTATACCCCTTTAGAGAAAAGAAAGAAGAGTAATTGAAAGAAAGAAGAGAGAAAGAAGCTAAGCAAGGAAAAACAAGATTAATCTCCATCTTCTTAATCAAGACCCGATATTTGATCACTCTTTAGTTCCTCTTCAGAAGCATTAAGGCTAGGTAATTGTTCACTATGACAGGTAGTTTTTTTTTTTTTCTTGAAGAAGCAATATAGGTAATTGTTCAATAAAGATTTGAGTTGAATTCTGAATTTTCATTTTCTTTCCTCATTTCCTTCTTCTCTATCCTTTTACTCTCTTTTGCTGCCTCTAATTACTTCTTGAAGCCGTGTAACATTAGTGTTGCTATTCAAGTTTCGGTTGAAGGGTTTTTGTAACCCTCCCGGGTTCAATTTGGATAGAGCAATTGGATTAGAATCATAATTGAAATTGGTTGAAGGGTTTGTGTAACCCTCCCAATACTATTGCAATACTGATCATTTAAATTCAGTAGATATCAATTGGGATTTCAGCCATACAAGAAGTGATTGAGTGATGTGTATTGATCATACTGGCTATCCCAATTATAACACATGAAATTCATGCAGAATCAATGCACAAAAGGCATAAGGTAATGCACAAAGGTCAGGGATGTGTGCTTGACATTAATGAAACTTGAATGATCAAGATTGCTATGTTTTCAGAACTAGTACCGAGTAGTACCATTTGATAAATCGGTTCAGTTGCCAATTGAGCAATCTCAGGCGTGAAATCAGTCATTGAACATATTGACTAGGCCAAAGCGACGTACTTTGATATAAGAATCGTGAAGGTTGTTAATCAATTGGGTAAGAAATTGATAAAACAATCAACTCGGTACCGGGATTACCATTGGTACCGAAAATGGTATAGGCATCGTCACTCTTCTACCGCACTGATTTCCGATCAGGGACGATAATCATATTCTATGAGATGAGGCGACACTATTTATATGCCCTGATCTTTCACCGGAGAAGAGGTTCACCGGCGCAAGACGTTGAAGAAGACGGCAGCGTTCGATTCAATAGCACGAACTTAGAAGCGCTTGGCACAGATCTTGGCGTATCTGCACAGATCTAGTAGTAATCGAATGAGGCTTATAAGCAGAAGTGTAATGAAACAATCTCAGCCTCTGATCATCGTTGACACCAATCTCAGAGTAGATCTCGTGGCCTGTGATTATTAAGGAAATGGTAATAGAGAGAATTTGGCCCAGCGCCATATTGGGCCCAACGAAAAATAAAAGAGGGATAATAACAGAATTTTAGCCCAGTATGCGTTAAGCCCAGTCAAAAAAAAAATAAAAGCTGGCCCATTCTAATTAAAGCCCATTGAGTTAATAACAGAAAATCAAATTTAATTAATAAATAAATGATTTAAAAATGCTCCTGAACTCCAAATTAACTCAAATTTGTTTCTAAAATTTCCTTATTTTTCATACTATTTTTCTATATGATAATATTCTAGTTTTAAAAATGTAATCATGTTGAAACAATTTAAAAGCAAAAGATATTACATATATTGACATATTTGACTTAGCTTTGACTTGTCATTTTAAATACTATAAAAATTCCAAAAATACAAATAAAATCATGAATAATAACTAGATATATTTTACTGATTTTTCAAGTGATTTTCCATGAAATAATAATGATGATAGTAATATACCATAATAAATAATGAGATTAGCTATATTCTTTGATAAATAAAAATAAATAATAATAGATATTATATTGATATTCTCTGTAAAAAGAATAATAAAAATAAATAGCACAAAAGAAAAATACAAAAATATATACTACCATGATAATAGATAGTAAATACATTTTCTTTTATAATAAAGAATGATAATATAGTTTCATAATAAAATGAATTGCATTTCTTTTGTTATTTCTATACAAATATACAATAAAAATATTTTTGATGAATAGAATGCAATAAAAATAATAGTTGTAATAAAAATATAATGAATTTCATCTCTTATGGCTATTTTCAAATAATGATGATAATAATAAAATCTTATACTTTTCTATAGATAATAAATAGAAATAATAAAAAAGATAATAAATAGAAATAATAAAAATGTATATATAATAAAAAACTATAGAATATTAATAATGATTTTCTTTTAGCTATTATAGATCTTAAAAATAAAAATAAAAAATAATATAGCTAATCTTCGTTTTGATTTGTAAATAATTTCTACATAATGAATAATGTCTCAACATAATGAAAATATAATAATGAAATTCTATTACTTTGGCTATTATAAATATTCTAAAAATACAAATAAAAATCATAGCCATTTTATTTTCTATTATTTTGTAAGTGATTTTCTACAAAGTAAATAGAGCTTAGAAATAATAAAAATAAAATTCTACTATTTTAGCTATTATAAAATCCCAAAAATATAAATAAAATTCTAGTTAATAGCTAACCCTTTTTCCTATTATTTTTGTAATTTTTCTACATAGATAAATAGAGTTTAAAAATAAAAAATAATAATAATGATAATAATAATAATAATAAATAAATGCATCTTTATAATAGAGATAATAATGGAAGATATTATGTAATAGGCTTTTACATTTTGGAGATGAACAAAAATGCTCACACAAGGGGTGTGGAGCAACATGA
>CAXKVV010000439.1:0-27412 GCA_964058805.1 Schoenoplectus triqueter
AAATACAAAAACATATGTTACCATGATAATAGATAGTAAATACATTTTCTCCTATAATAAAGAGTGATAATATAGCTTTATAATAATATGAATTGCATTTCTTTTGTTATTTCTATATAAATATACAATAAAAATATTTTTATGAATAAAATGCAATAAAAATAATGGTTGTAATAAAAATATAATGAATTTCATTTCTTATGACCATTTTCTAATAATAATAATAATAAAAAAAATAATAATAAAAAAAAAATCTTATACTTCTCTATAGATAATAAATAGAAAAAATAAAAAATAATAATAATAATAATAATAATAATAATAAATAGTATAATAAATAAGATAGAATATTGATAATGATTTCTTTTAGCTGTTACAGATCTTAAAAATAAAAAAAATAATAATAATAAAAAATATATAGCTAGCTATCTTTTGATTTGTAAATAATTCCTACATAATGAATAGTAGAATATAATAATAAAATTCTATTACTTTGGCTATTTTAAAAATACAAATAAAAAATCATAGCCATTTTATTTTCTATTATTTTTGTAAGTGATTTTCTACAAAATAAATAGAGTTTAGAAAATAATAAAAATAAAATTCTACTATTTTAGCTATTATAAAAAATCCCAAAAATATAAATAAAAATTCTAGTTAATAGCTAACCCCTTTTCCTATTATTTTTGTAAGTAATTTTTCTACATAGATAAATAGAGTTTAAGAAATAAAAAAAAAATAATAATAATAATAAAAAATAATAAAAAAAATAATAATAATAATAGTAATAATAATAAATAAATACATCTTTATAATAAAGAATGATAATGGAAGATATTATATAATAGACTTTGTGTATTTTAGAAATGAATAAATAAGCTCACACAAGGAGTGTAGAGCCACATAAGAATATTTGCACACATGATATAACCTTTAGAACGATTAGTCAGGACGAAAATACCTTGACGTAGAATGATGAAGGCTTTGGTGGCAACATAAGAGGATATGTCGAGACAAGAACATCTTGACATTTGATGAAGAATAATAAGATACGTCGAGACAGGAACATTTTGACGTAGGATGATTAAGGCTTCGATAGCAACATGAGAAGATATGTCAAGACAAGAACATCTTGACATTTGATGAAGAATAATAAGATACGTCGAGACAGGAACATTTTGACGTAGGATGATTAAGGCTTCGATAGCAACATGAGAAGATATGTCAAGACAAGAACATCTTGACACCTGATGAAGAATAATAAGACACGTCGAGACAGGAATACCTTGATGTAGGATGAATAAGGCTTCGATAGCAACATGAGGAGATATGTCAAGACAAGAACATCTTGACACTTGATGAAGAATAACCAGAGCTTCGACGTTAACATGGAGATATATGTCAACTCTGAGGAAGAAGAACATTACGATGTCCTAGAGAGGTGACATCTTAATGACTCACTGCCATGAGCAAGTAACTCATGACTGAATACGCTCACACAAGGGGTGTAGGGCAACATAGTAATTTTGCACAAGTAATGCAACACGTAGAATGATTAGTCGAGACAAGAACATCTTGACGCTCGCTGAAGAATGACCAAAGCTACGACATCAGCATGGAGAGATATATCGACTTTGAAGAAGAAGAACATTACGATGTCCGAGCGAAGCGACATCTTAATGACTCGGTGTCATGAACAAGTAATTCATGACCATTTGAGCTAGCAAGACTGAACTCATCCGTCGATAAGTTTGTCTCCTGGTTCATTTCCCGAGAATGTGAGATTGAATCATTCTGTAGTAGATTCATCCACAAAATAGTGAATGTGAACCGTTCTGTAGGTAGGTTCCTTCACTAACACATGCCTCAATGTTGAACTGGCCCAGCGCTTCAGGTTTGACATTGTGCGTAATTGTGTTTCCTAGGTTTATGAATCGGCTTATTGCTTCGAATTCATGATCTAGAAGATCGGTGAGAAGAAACACGTGGGCCATATCCACCCTTTTCCTGATTCACCAACCTCAAGATCAACCGGCTCAGCGCTTCGAGTTGTATTTTGTGTGATTGGTTGTTGACTAGTTAAGATTGAACCGTTCTGTAGTAGGTTTGTCTTCTAGATCAACGGAGGTCGAGTCGTTCTGTATGTAGACTCACCTCAAGCCCCTCTGAAGAGACTAACCTGGTCTGTAGTAAGGTTACATCTCGAGGTGGCATAGACTGAACCGATCTGTTTGTAGGTTCGTCTTCCATAGGACAAAACCGATCTGTTTGTAGGTTTGTCTTCTATAGAATTAAGTAGAGATTGAACCGATCTGTTTGTAGGTTCGTCTTCCACAGGGTTAAATAAAGACTGAACCGATCTGTTTGTAGGTTCGTCTTCCATGGACCACTTTTTATGAACCTAGACGACCACTAGACCATCTTTTAACTATACTATTTGCTTCTCTCTTTCAAAGATCCAGAGGTGCCTCGAGGTTAGTAGCCCAGGGTAATTAACGGTGGGGGCTTGCGCCCACCGGAATCTACAAGAACTCACAATCACTAAAAAAAACCCCCTGAATGTGCATCCAAATATCTCTAAATGGCTGAATCGGCCGACACCCAGCAGATGCACGCTCGGGAGGGATCTCCGTGTCCTTCTTCCGCAAACCCATCACCCAGCGGCGGTGCGGCGGCGCGCGAAAAAGGGTCGCACAATCATTTCAACACAAAAAAAGACATCAAAATATTTGAATGATGTCTCTTATTTGTTTACATTATAATCATGTTGTTCTCAGACTTTTATGAAACGAATGACATTGAATGATATTAACAAATATATTAAAACAAAATTTCAGTTTACTCGAGTATTATGGCATTTCTAGTTAATTTTGATATATAAAATACTCAAAATATACAAAATTATTTTAAATAATATATTTCTGATATTTATATTATAATATTTGCTTCCTCGAGCCGTTATGACACGAATAACATAGAAAAATAAACGTAAATGCATTAAAATAATATTTCAGCTTACTCGTGTTTTGTATTATTTGAATTCTTATTTGAACATATAAAATCACCAAAATACACAAACTTGTTCTGCATGATGTATTCCTCGGATTTATATTATAATCATTACGTGCTCGAGCCGTTAGGACACAAATTACACATAAATATCAACTCAAATGCTTTAAAAACTATACATGTTCTGTTTGTTTTTTGAAGTTTTCTATAATTTGTAGCCTCATTTCAACAACAACAAAAAAATTCATCAAAACACATTAGGTTGATTTGAACGATGTCTTCTAAATGTTTACATTATAAACATGGTGTTCTCAAACTTGTATGACAAGAATAACGTTGAAAGATATTAACAAATACATTAAAGCAGAATTTTAATTTACTCGAGTTTTATGACATTTACGGTCGCGTTTCAACATATAAAATCAGTAAAATATGCAAAGTTATTTTAAATAATGTATTCCTGAGATTTATATTATAATCTTTATGTCCTCGAGCCATTACGACACTATAAAAAATTAACGAAAATGCAGTAAAACACTATTTGAGGTTACTCGTATTTTGTATTATTTATATTCTCATTTTAACATATAAAATCACCAAAACATACGAACTTATTTTCAATGATGTATTTCTGAGATTTTTATCATAATCTTTGCGTGCTCAAGCCATTAGGACATGAAACTATACTTGTTCTGGTTATTTATTAAAGTTTTCTACAATTTGTAGACTCATTACAATACAAAAAACATCAAAATATATAACTTTGTTTTGAATGATGGCTCCTAACCGTTTACTTATAATCATGGTGCTCTTGAAACTTCAAGACATGAATAATGTTGAAAGATATTAACAAGTACATAAAAATAGAATTCCAGTTTACTTTAGTTTTTGTGGCATTTATAGTCTTATTTCAACATATAAAATATACAAAATATATAATATTATTTTTAATGTATTCCTGAGATTTAAATTGTAATATTTGGGTCCTCGAGCCGTTAGGACACGAATAGTGCTAAAAAATTAACGCAAATGCGTTAAAACTGTATTTAGTTTACTCGAGTTTTGTATTATTTGTATTCTCATTTCAACATATAAAATCACCAAAATCTATAAATTTGTTTTCAATGATATATTCCTAGGATTTATATTATAATCTCTGCGTGCTCGAGCCGTTAGGACAAAAATTACGCACAAATATCAAAACAAATGCATTACAAACTATAATTGTTCTGTTTGTTTATTGAAGTTTTCTACCATTTGTAGCCTCATTTCAACCCAAAAATTTATCAAAATACATCAAGTTCTTTTGAATGATGTCTCATATTTGTTTACATTATAAACACTGTATTCTCGAACCTTTATGACACGAATAACGCTGAAAGTTATTATCAAATACACTAAATATAGAATTTCAGTAAACTCGAGTTTTGTGGCATTTGTATTCTCATTTCAGCATGTAAAATCACCTAAATACACAAAATCCTTTTTAATATTGTATTCTTGAGATTTGTATTATAAACTTTGCGTCATCGAGCCGTTAGGACACAAATAGTTTTGAAAAATTAACTCAAGCGCACTAAAACTGTATTTAGTTTACTCGAGTTTTGCGTTTTTTTTGTATTCTCATTTCGACATATAAAATCACCAAAATATACAAACTTATTTTCAATGGGATTTATATTATAATATAAAATCACCAAAATCTACAAATTCTCATTCCTGGGATTTATACTATAATATTTACGTGCTCGAGCCGTTGGGATACGAATTACGCACAAATATCAACTCAAATCCCTGAAAAACTAGACTCGTTCATGTTGTTTATTTAAGTTTTCTATCATTTGTAGCCTCATTTCAACACAAAATAGCCATCAAAATATTTGAATGATGTCTCCTATTTGTTTACATTAAAATCATATTGTTCTCGGACTTTTATGACACGAATAACGTTGAACGATATTAACAAATATGTTAAAACAGAATTTCAGTTTACTCGAGTTTTATGGCATTTCTAGTTAATTGCGACATATAAAATACTCAAAATACACAAAATTATTTTAAATAATATATTCCTGAGATTTATATTATAATATTCGCGTCCTCGAGCCGTTATGACATGAGTAGCATTGAAAAATCATCGCAAATGCACTAAAACTGTATTTCAGGTTACTCGTGTTTTGTATTATTCGTATTCTCATTTCAACAGAAAAAATCACCAAAATACACACACTTGTTCTAAATGATGTATTCCTGGGATTTATATTATAATCATTGCTCGCTCGAGCCGTTAGGACTCGGATTACACATAAATATCTACTCAAATGAATTAAAAACTATATTTGTTCTATTTGTTTATTGAAGTTTTCTACCATTTATAGCCACATTTCAGCACAAAAAATCATTAAAACATATAAAGTTATTTTTAATGATGTCTATCACGGAGTTCTCAAACCTTAATGACATGAATAACGTCGAAAGATATTAACAAATACATTAAAACAGAATTTCAGTTTACTCGAGTTTTGTGGCATTTGTAGTTTCATTTCAACATATAAAATCACTAAAATTCACAAAGTTATTTTAAATAACGTATTCATGAGATTTATATTATAATCGTTGCTTCCTAGAGCCGTTAGGAGACGAGTAGTGTTGAAAAATTAACGCAAATGCACTAAAAATGTATTTCAGGTTACTCGTGTTTTGTATTATTTGTATTCTCATTTCAACAGAAAAAATCTCCAAAATACACAAACTTGTTCTAAATGATGTATTCTTGAGATTTATATTATAATCATTGCGTGCTCGAGCTTTTAGGACACGAATTACACACAAATATCAACTCAAATGCATTAAACTATACTTGTTCATTTGTGTATTGATGTTTTCTACCATTTCTAGCCTCATTTAAGCACAAAAAAAAACATCAAAATATATAAAGCTGTTTTGAATGATGACTCCTAATCGTTTACATCGTAGTCATGGTCTTCTCGAACCTTTATGACAAGAATAACTTTAAAAGATATTAACAAATACATTAAAATAGAATTTCAGTTTAGTCGTGTTTTGTGGCATTTGTAGTCTCATTTCAACATATAAATCACAAAAGTATGCAAAGATATTTTAAATAATATATTTCTGAGATTTATATTATAATATTTGCGTACTCGTGCCGTTAGGACATGAATAGTGTTGAAGAGTTAATGAAAATGCACTAAAACTTACTCAATTTACTCGAGTTTTGTGTTATTTATATCCTCATTTCAATATATAAAGTCACCAAAATACACATACTAGTTTTCAATGATGTATTATTCCTGGGATTTGTATTATAATCTTTGAGGGCTCGAGCCGTTAGGACTAGAATGACACCCAAATATCAGCTCAAGCGCATTATAAATTATACTTGTTCTGTTTGCTTATTCAACTTTTCTATCATTTGTAGCCTGAGTGCAACACAAAAAATCATCAAAATACATAAAGTTCTTTTGAATGGTGTCTCATATTCGTTTACATTATAATCATATTATTATCGACCTTTTATGACACGAATTACGTTGAAGGATAAGAACAAATACGTCAAAATATAATTTCAGTTTACCCGTGTTTTGTGGCATTTGTAGTCTCATTTCAACATATAAAATAATCGAAATACACAAAGTTGTTTGAAATAATGTATTCCTGAGACAAGAATTAATATTTGTGTCCTCGAGCCGTTAGGACACGAATAACATTGAAAAATAAACGCAAATGCATTAAAATAATATTCCAGCTTACTCGTGTTTTGTATTATTTGTATTCTTATTTTAACATATAAAATCATCAAAATACACAAACTTGTTCTGCATGATGTATTCATGGGATTTATATTATTAATCATTGTGTGCTCGAGCCGTTAGGACACGAATTACACACAAATATCAACTCAAATGCTTTAAAAACTATACATGTTCTGTTTTGTTTATTGAAGTTTTCTACAATTTGTAGCCTCATTTCAACAACAACAAAAACAAAAATCATCTAAACACATTAGGTTGTTGTGAACGATGTCTCCTAAATGTTTACATTATAATTATGGTGTTCTCGAACTTTTATGACGAGAATAACTTTGAAAGATATTAACAAATACATTAAAGCAGAATTTTAATTTACTCGAGTTTTACGACATTTACGGTCGCGTTTCAACATATAAAATCAGTAAAATATGCAAAGTTATTTTAAATAATGTATTCCTGAGATTTATATTATAATCTTTGCGTCCTGGAGCCATTAGGACACTATGAAAAATTAACGGAAATGCAGCAAAACACTATTTGAGGTTACTCGTATTTTGTATTATTTTTATTCTCATTTTAACATATAAAATCACCAAAACGTACGAACTTATTTTGAATGATGTATTTCTGAGATTTATATCATAATCTTTGCGTGCTCGAGCCATTAGGACACGAAATACATGCAAATATCAACTCAAATGCATGAAAAACTATACTTGTTCTGGTTATTTATTGAAGTTTTCTACAATTTGTAGACTCATTACAATACAAAAAACATCAAAATATATAACTTTGTTTTGAATGATGGCTCCTAACCGTTTACTTATAATCATGGTGCTCTTGAAACTTCAGGACATGAATAATGTTGAAAGATATTAACAAGTACATAAAAATAGAATTCTAGTTTACTTTAGTTTTTGTGGCATTTGTAGTCTTATTTCAACATATAAAATATCCAAAATATACAATGTTATTTTAAATAATGTATTCCTGAGATTTAAATTGTAATATTTGGGTCCTCGAGCCGTTAGGACACGAATAGTGCTAAAAAATTAACGCAAATGCGCTAAAACTGTATTTAGTTTACTCGAGTTTTGTATTATTTGTATTCTCATTTCAACATATAAAATCACCAAAATCTATAAATTTGTTTTCAATGATATATTCCTAGGATTTATATTATAATCTCTGCGTGCTCGAGCCGTTAGGACAAAAATTACGCACAAATATCAAAACAAATGCATTACAAACTATAATTGTTCTGTTTGTTTATTGAAGTTTTCTACCATTTGTAGCCTCATTTCAACCCAAAAATTTATCAAAATACATCAAGTTCTTTTGAATGATGTCTCATATTTGTTTACATTATAAACACTGTATTCTCGAACCTTTATGACACGAATAACGCTGAAAGTTATTATCAAATACACTAAATATAGAATTTCAGTAAACTCGAGTTTTGTGGCATTTGTATTCTCATTTCAGCATGTAAAATCACCTAAATACACAAAATCCTTTTTAATATTGTATTCTTGAGATTTGTATTATAAACTTTGCATCATCGAGCCGTTAGGACACGAATAGTTTTGAAAAATTAACTCAAGCGCACTAAAACTGTATTTAGTTTACTCGAGTTTTGCGTTTTTTTTGTATTCTCATTTCGACATATAAAATCACCAAAATATACAAACTTATTTTCAATGGGATTTATATTATAATATAAAATCACCAAAATCTACAAATTCTCATTCCTGGGATTTATACTATAATATTTACGTGCTCGAGCCGTTGGGATACGAATTACGCACAAATATCAACTCAAATCCCTGAAAAACTAGACTCGTTCATGTTGTTTATTTAAGTTTTCTATCATTTGTAGCCTCATTTCAACACAAAATAGCCATCAAAATATTTGAATGATGTCTCCTATTTGTTTACATTAAAATCATATTGTTCTCGGACTTTTATGACACGAATAACGTTGAACGATATTAACAAATATGTTAAAACAGAATTTCAGTTTACTCGAGTTTTATGGCATTTCTAGTTAATTTCGACATATAAAATACTCAAAATACACAAAATTATTTTAAATAATATATTCCTGAGATTTATATTATAATATTCGCGTCCTCGAGCCGTTATGACATGAGTAGCATTGAAAAATCATCGCAAATGCACTAAAACTGTATTTCAGGTTACTCGTGTTTTGTATTATTCGTATTCTCATTTCAACAGAAAAAATCACCAAAATACACACACTTGTTCTAAATGATGTATTCCTGGGATTTATATTATAATCATTGCTCGCTCGAGCCGTTAGGACTCGGATTACACATAAATATCTACTCAAATGAATTAAAAACTATATTTGTTCTATTTGTTTATTGAAGTTTTCTACCATTTATAGCCACATTTCAGCACAAAAAATCATTAAAACATATAAAGTTGTTTTTAATGATGTCTATCACGGAGTTCTCAAACCTTAATGACATGAATAACGTCGAAAGATATTAACAAATACATTAAAACAGAATTTCAGTTTACTCGAGTTTTGTGGCATTTGTAGTTTCATTTCAACATATAAAATCACTAAAATTCACAAAGTTATTTTAAATAACGTATTCATGAGATTTATATTATAATCGTTGCTTCCTAGAGCCGTTAGGAGACGAGTAGTGTTGAAAAATTAACGCAAATGCACTAAAAATGTATTTCAGGTTACTCGTGTTTTGTATTATTTGTATTCTCATTACAACAGAAAAAATCTCCAAAATACACAAACTTGTTCTAAATGATGTATTCTTGAGATTTATATTATAATCATTGCGTGCTCGAGCTTTTAGGACACGAATTACACACAAATATCAACTCAAATGCATTAAACTATACTTGTTCATTTGTGTATTGATGATTTCTACCATTTCTAGCCTCATTTAAGCACAAAAAAAAACATCAAAATATATAAAGCTGTTTTGAATGATGACTCCTAATCGTTTACATCGTAGTCATGGTCTTCTCGAACCTTTATGACAAGAATAACTTTAAAAGATATTAACAAATACATTAAAATAGAATTTCAGTTTAGTCGTGTTTTGTGGCATTTGTAGTCTCATTTCAACATATAAATCACAAAAGTATGCAAAGATATTTTAAATAATATATTTCTGAGATTTATATTATAATATTTGCGTACTCGTGCCGTTAGGACATGAATAGTGTTGAAGAGTTAATGAAAATGCACTAAAACTTACTCAATTTACTCGAGTTTTGTGTTATTTATATCCTCATTTCAATATATAAAGTCACCAAAATACACATACTAGTTTTCAATGATGTATTATTCCTGGGATTTGTATTATAATCTTTGAGGGCTCGAGCCGTTAGGACTAGAATGACACCCAAATATCAGCTCAAGCGCATTATAAATTATACTTGTTCTGTTTGCTTATTCAACTTTTCTATCATTTGTAGCCTGAGTGCAACACAAAAAATCATCAAAATACATAAAGTTCTTTTGAATGGTGTCTCATATTCATTTACATTATAATCATATTATTATCGACCTTTTATGACACGAATTACGTTGAAGGATAAGAACAAATACGTCAAAATATAATTTCAGTTTACCCGTGTTTTGTGGCATTTGTAGTCTCATTTCAACATATAAAATAATCGAAATACACAAAGTTGTTTGAAATAATGTATTCCTGAGACAAGAATTAATATTTGTGTCCTCGAGCCGTTAGGACACGAATAACATTGAAAAATAAACGCAAATGCATTAAAATAATATTCCAGCTTACTCGTGTTTTGTATTATTTGTATTCTTATTTTAACATATAAAATCACCAAAATACACAAACTTGTTCTGCATGATGTATTCATGGGATTTATATTATTAATCATTGTGTGCTCGAGCCGTTAGGACACGAATTACACACAAATATCAACTCAAATGCTTTAAAAACTATACATGTTCTGTTTTGTTTATTGAAGTTTTCTACAATTTGTAGCCTCATTTCAACAACAACAAAAACAAAAATCATCTAAACACATTAGGTTGTTGTGAACGATGTCTCCTAAATGTTTACATTATAATTATGGTGTTCTCGAACTTTTATGACGAGAATAACTTTGAAAGATATTAACAAATACATTAAAGCAGAATTTTAATTTACTCGAGTTTTACGACATTTACGGTCGCGTTTCAACATATAAAATCAGTAAAATATGCAAAGTTATTTTAAATAATGTATTCCTGAGATTTATATTATAATCTTTGCGTCCTGGAGCCATTAGGACACTATGAAAAATTAACGGAAATGCAGCAAAACACTATTTGAGGTTACTCGTATTTTGTATTATTTTTATTCTCATTTTAACATATAAAATCACCAAAACGTACGAACTTATTTTGAATGATGTATTTCTGAGATTTATATCATAATCTTTGCGTGCTCGAGCCATTAGGACACGAAATACATGCAAATATCAACTCAAATGCATGAAAAACTATACTTGTTCTGGTTATTTATTGAAGCTTTCTACAATTTGTAGACTCATTACAATACAAAAAACATCAAAATATATAACTTTGTTTTGAATGATGGCTCCTAACCGTTTACTTATAATCATGGTGCTCTTGAAACTTCAGGACATGAATAATGTTGAAAGATATTAACAAGTACATAAAAATAGAATTCTAGTTTACTTTAGTTTTTGTGGCATTTGTAGTCTTATTTCAACATATAAAATATCCAAAATATACAATGTTATTTTAAATAATGTATTCCTGAGATTTAAATTGTAATATTTGGGTCCTCGAGCCGTTAGGACACGAATAGTGCTAAAAAATTAACGCAAATGCGCTAAAACTGTTTTTAGTTTACTCGAGTTTTGTATTATTTGTATTCTCATTTCAACATATAAAATCACCAAAATCTATAAATTTGTTTTCAATGATATATTCCTAGGATTTATATTATAATCTCTGCGTGCTCGAGCCGTTAGGACAAAAATTACGCACAAATATCAAAACAAATGCATTACAAACTATAATTGTTCTGTTTGTTTATTGAAGTTTTCTACCATTTGTAGCCTCATTTCAACCCAAAAATTTATCAAAATACATCAAGTTCTTTTGAATGATGTCTCATATTTGTTTACATTATAAACACTGTATTCTCGAACCTTTATGATACGAATAACGCTGAAAGTTATTATCAAATACACTAAATATAGAATTTCAGTAAACTCGAGTTTTGTGGCATTTGTATTCTCATTTCAGCATGTAAAATCACCTAAATACACAAAATCCTTTTTAATATTGTATTCTTGAGATTTGTATTATAAACTTTGCGTCATCGAGCCGTTAGGACACGAATAGTTTTGAAAAATTAACTCAAGCGCACTAAAACTGTATTTAGTTTACTCGAGTTTTGCGTTTTTTTGTATTCTCATTTCGACATATAAAATCACCAAAATATACAAACTTATTTTCAATGGGATTTATATTATAATATAAAATCACCAAAATCTACAAATTCTCATTCCTGGGATTTATACTATAATATTTACGTGCTCGAGCCGTTGGGATACGAATTACGCACAAATATCAACTCAAATCCCTGAAAAACTAGACTCGTTCATGTTGTTTATTTAAGTTTTCTATCATTTGTAGCCTCATTTCAACACAAAATAGCCATCAAAATATTTGAATGATGTCTCCTATTTGTTTACATTAAAATCATATTGTTCTCGGACTTTTATGACACGAATAACGTTGAACGATATTAACAAATATGTTAAAACAGAATTTCAGTTTACTCGAGTTTTATGGCATTTCTAGTTAATTTCGACATATAAAATACTCAAAATACACAAAATTATTTTAAATAATATATTCCTGAGATTTATATTATAATATTCGCGTCCTCGAGCCGTTATGACATGAGTAGCATTGAAAAATCATCGCAAATGCACTAAAACTGTATTTCAGGTTACTCGTGTTTTGTATTATTCGTATTCTCATTTCAACAGAAAAAATCACCAAAATACACACACTTGTTCTAAATGATGTATTCCTGGGATTTATATTATAATCATTGCTCGCTCGAGCCGTTAGGACTCGGATTACACATAAATATCTACTCAAATGAATTAAAAACTATATTTGTTCTATTTGTTTATTGAAGTTTTCTACCATTTATAGCCACATTTCAGCACAAAAAATCATTAAAACATATAAAGTTGTTTTTAATGATGTCTATCACGGAGTTCTCAAACCTTAATGACATGAATAACGTCGAAAGATATTAACAAATACATTAAAACAGAATTTCAGTTTACTCGAGTTTTGTGGCATTTGTAGTTTCATTTCAACATATAAAATCACTAAAATTCACAAAGTTATTTTAAATAACGTATTCATGAGATTTATATTATAATCGTTGCTTCCTAGAGCCGTTAGGAGACGAGTAGTGTTGAAAAATTAACGCAAATGCACTAAAAATGTATTTCAGGTTACTCGTGTTTTGTATTATTTGTATTCTCATTTCAACAGAAAAAATCTCCAAAATACACAAACTTGTTCTAAATGATGTATTCTTGAGATTTATATTATAATCATTGTGTGCTCGAGCTTTTAGGACACGAATTACACACAAATATCAACTCAAATGCATTAAACTATACTTGTTCATTTGTGTATTGATGTTTTCTACCATTTCTAGCCTCATTTAAGCACAAAAAAAAAACATCAAAATATATAAAGCTGTTTTGAATGATGACTCCTAATCGTTTACATTGTAGTCATGGTCTTCTCGAACCTTTATGACAAGAATAACTTTAAAAGATATTAACAAATACATTAAAATAGAATTTCAGTTTAGTCGTGTTTTGTGGCATTTGTAGTCTCATTTCAACATATAAATCACAAAAGTATGCAAAGATATTTTAAATAATATATTTCTGAGATTTATATTATAATATTTGCGTACTCGTGCCGTTAGGACATGAATAGTGTTGAAGAGTTATTGAAAATGCACTAAAACTTACTCAATTTACTCGAGTTTTGTGTTATTTATATCCTCATTTCAATATATAAAGTCACCAAAATACACATACTAGTTTTCAATGATGTATTATTCCTGGGATTTGTATTATAATCTTTGAGGGCTCGAGCCGTTAGGACTAGAATGACACCCAAATATCAGCTCAAGCGCATTATAAATTATACTTGTTCTGTTTGCTTATTCAACTTTTCTATCATTTGTAGCCTGATTGCAACACAAAAAATCATCAAAATACATAAAGTTCTTTTGAATGGTGTCTCATATTCGTTTACATTATAATCATATTATTCTCGACCTTTTATGACACGAATTACGTTGAAGGATAAGAACAAATACGTCAAAATATAATTTCAGTTTACCCGTGTTTTGTGGCATTTGTAGTCTCATTTCAACATATAAAATAATCGAAATACACAAAGTTGTTTGAAATAATGTATTCCTGAGACAAGAATTAATATTTGTGTCCTCGAGCCGTTAGGACACGAATAACATTGAAAAATAAACGCAAATGCATTAAAATAATATTCCAGCTTACTCGTGTTTTGTATTATTTGTATTCTTATTTTAACATATAAAATCACCAAAATACACAAACTTGTTCTGCATGATGTATTCATGGGATTTATATTATTAATCATTGTGTGCTCGAGCCGTTAGGACACGAATTACACACAAATATCAACTCAAATGCTTTAAAAACTATACATGTTCTGTTTTGTTTATTGAAGTTTTCTACAATTTATAGCCTCATTTCAACAACAACAAAAACAAAAATCATCTAAACACATTAGGTTGTTGTGAACGATGTCTCCTAAATGTTTACATTATAATTATGATGTTCTCGAACTTTTATGACGAGAATAACTTTGAAAGATATTAACAAATACATTAAAGCAGAATTTTAATTTACTCGAGTTTTACGACATTTACGGTCGCGTTTCAACATATAAAATCAATAAAATATGCAAAGTTATTTTAAATAATGTATTCCTGAGATTTATATTATAATCTTTGCGTCCTGGAGCCATTAGGACACTATGAAAAATTAACAGAAATGCAGCAAAACACTATTTGAGGTTACTCGTATTTTGTATTATTTTTATTCTCATTTTAACATATAAAATCACCAAAACGTACGAACTTATTTTGAATGATGTATTTCTGAGATTTATATCATAATCTTTGCGTGCTCGAGCCATTAGGACACGAAATACATGCAAATATCAACTCAAATGCATGAAAAACTATACTTGTTCTGGTTATTTATTGAAGTTTTCTACAATTTGTAGACTCATTACAATACAAAAAACATCAAAATATATAACTTTGTTTTGAATGATGGCTCCTAACCGTTTACTTATAATCATGGTGCTCTTGAAACTTCAGGACATGAATAATGTTGAAAGATATTAACAAGTACATAAAAATAGAATTCTAGTTTACTTTAGTTTTTGTGGCATTTGTAGTCTTATTTCCACATATAAAATATCCAAAATATACAATGTTATTTTAAATAATGTATTCCTGAGATTTAAATTGTAATATTTGGGTCCTCGAGCCGTTAGGACACGAATAGTGCTAAAAAATTAACGCAAATGCGCTAAAACTGTATTTAGTTTACTCGAGTTTTGTATTATTTGTATTCTCATTTCAACATATAAAATCACCAAAATCTATAAATTTGTTTTCAATGATATATTCCTAGGATTTATATTATAATCTCTGCGTGCTCGAGCCGTTAGGACAAAAATTACGCACAAAAATCAAAACAAATGCATTACAAACTATAATTGTTCTGTTTGTTTATTGAAGTTTTCTACCATTTGTAGCCTCATTTCAACCCAAAAATTTATCAAAATACATCAAGTTCTTTTGAATGATGTCTCATATTTGTTTACATTATAAACACTGTATTCTCGAATCTTGATGATACGAATAACGCTGAAAGTTATTATCAAATACACTAAATATAGAATTTCAGTAAACTCGAGTTTTGTGGCATTTGTATTCTCATTTCAGCATGTAAAATCACCTAAATACACAAAATCCTTTTTAATATTGTATTCTTGAGATTTGTATTATAAACTTTGCGTCATCGAGCCGTTAGGACACGAATAGTTTTGAAAAATTAACTCAAGCGCACTAAAACTGTATTTAGTTTACTCGAGTTTTGCGTTTTTTTTTGTATTCTCATTTCGACATATAAAATCACCAAAATATACAAACTTATTTTCAATGGGATTTATATTATAATATAAAATCACCAAAATCTACAAATTCTCATTCCTGGGATTTATACTATAATATTTACGTGCTCGAGCCGTTGGGATACGAATTACGGACAAATATCAACTCAAATCCCTGAAAAACTAGACTCGTTCATGTTGTTTATTTAAGTTTTCTATCATTTGTAGCCTCATTTCAACACAAAATAGCCATCAAAATATTTGAATGATGTCTCCTATTTGTTTACATTAAAATCATATTGTTCTCGGACTTTTATGACACGAATAACGTTGAACGATATTAACAAATATGTTAAAACAGAATTTCAGTTTACTCGAGTTTTATGGCATTTCTAGTTAATTTCGACATATAAAATACTCAAAATACACAAAATTATTTTAAATAATATATTCCTGAGATTTATATTATAATATTTGCGTCCTCGAGCCGTTATGACATGAGTAGCATTGAAAAATCATCGCAAATGCACTAAAACTGTATTTCAGGTTACTCGTGTTTTGTATTATTCGTATTCTCATTTCAACAGAAAAAAATCACCAAAATACACACACTTGTTCTAAATGATGTATTCCTGGGATTTATATTATAATCATTGCTCGCTCGAGCCGTTAGGACTCGAATTACACATAAATATCTACTCAAATGAATTAAAAACTATATTTGTTCTATTTGTTTATTGAAGTTTTCTACCATTTATAGCCACATTTCAGCACAAAAAATCATTAAAACATATAAAGTTGTTTTTAATGATGTCTATCACGGTGTTCTCAAACCTTAATGACATGAATAACGTCGAAAGATATTAACAAATACATTAAAACAGAATTTCAGTTTACTCGAGTTTTGTGGCATTTGTAGTTTCATTTCAACATATAAAATCACTAAAATTCACAAAGTTATTTTAAATAACGTATTCATGAGATTTATATTATAATCGTTGCTTCCTAGAGCCGTTAGGAGACGAGTAGTGTTGAAAAATTAACGCAAATGCACTAAAAATGTATTTCAGGTTACTCGTGTTTTGTATTATTTGTATTCTCATTTCAACAGAAAAAATCTCCAAAATACACAAACTTGTTCTAAATGATGTATTCTTGAGATTTATATTATAATCATTGCGTGCTCGAGCTTTTAGGACACGAATTACACACAAATATCAACTCAAATGCATTAAACTATACTTGTTCATTTGTGTATTGACGTTTTCTACCATTTCTAGCCTCATTTAAGCACAAAAAAAAAAACATCAAAATATATAAAGCTGTTTTGAATGATGACTCCTAATCATTTACATTGTAGTCATGGTCTTCTCGAACCTTTATGACAAGAATAACTTTAAAAGATATTAACAAATACATTAAAATAGAATTTCAGTTTAGTCGTGTTTTGTGGCATTTGTAGTCTCATTTCAACATATAAATCACAAAAGTATGCAAAGATATTTTAAATAATATATTTCTGAGATTTATATTATAATATTTGCGTACTCGTGTCGTTAGGACATGAATAGTGTTGAAGAGTTAATGAAAATGCACTAAAACTTACTCAATTTACTCGAGTTTTGTGTTATTTATATCCTCATTTCAATATATAAAGTCACCAAAATATACATACTAGTTTTCAATGATGTATTATTCCTGGGATTTGTATTATAATCTTTGAGGGCTCGAGCCGTTAGGACTAGAATGACACCCAAATATCAGCTCAAGTGCATTATAAATTATACTTGTTCTGTTTGCTTATTCAACTTTTCTATCATTTGTAGCCTGATTGCAACACAAAAAATCATCAAAATACATAAAGTTCTTTTGAATGGTGTCTCATATTCGTTTACATTATAATCATATTATTCTCGATCTTTTATGACACGAATTACGTTGAAGGATAAGAACAAATACGTCAAAATATAATTTCAGTTTACCCGTGTTTTGTGGCATTTGTAGTCTCATTTCAACATATAAAATAATCGAAATACACAAAGTTGTTTGAAATAATGTATTCCTGAGACAAGAATTAATATTTGTGTCCTCGAGCCGTTAGGACACGAATAACATTGAAAAATAAACGCAAATGCATTAAAATAATATTCCAGCTTACTCGTGTTTTGTATTATTTGTATTCTTATTTTAACATATAAAATGACCAAAATACACAAACTTGTTCTGCATGATGTATTCATGGGATTTATGTTATAATCATTGTGTGCTCGAGCCGTTAGGACACGAATTACACACAAATATCAACTCAAATGCTTTAAAAACTATACATGTTCTGTTTTGTTTATTGAAGTTTTCTACAATTTGTAGCCTCATTTCAACAACAACAAAAACAAAAATCATCTAAACACATTAGGTTGTTGTGAACGATGTCTCCTAAATGTTTACATTATAATTATGGTGTTCTCGAACTTTTATGACGAGAATAACTTTGAAAGATATTAACAAATACATTAAAGCAGAATTTTAATTTACTTGAGTTTTACGACATTTACGGTCGCGTTTCAACATATAAAATCAGTAAAATATGCAAAGTTATTTTAAATAATTTATTCCTGAGATTTTTATTATAATCTTTGCGTCCTTGAGCCATTAGGACACTATGAAAAATTAACGGAAATGCAGTAAAACACTATTTGAGGTTACTCGTATTTTGTATTATTTGTATTCTCATTTTGCATATAAAATCATCAAAACGTACGAACTTATTTTGAATGATGTATTTCTGAGATTTATATCATAATCTTTGCGTGCTCGAGCCATTAGGACACGAAATACATGCAAATATCAACTCAAATGCATGAAAAACTATACTTGTTCTGGTTATTTATTGAAGTTTTCTACCATTTGTAGACTCATTACAATACAAAAAACATCAAAATATATAACTTTGTTTTGAATGATGGCTCCTAACCGTTACTTATAATCATGGTGCTCTTGAAACTTCAGGACATGAATAATGTTGAAAGATATTAGCAAATACATAAAAATAGAATTCTAGTTGACTTTAGTTTTTGTGGCATTTGTAGTCTTATTTCAACATATAAAATATCCAAAATACACAATGTTATTTTAAATAATGTATTCCTGAGATTTAAATTGTAATATTTTGGTCCTCGAGCCGTTAGGACATGAATAATGCTAAAAAATTAACGCAAATGCTCGAAAACTGTATTTAGTTTACTCGAGTTTTGTATTATTTGTATTCTCATTTCAACATATAAAATCACCAAAATCTATAAATTTGTTTTCAATGATATATTCCTGGGATTTATATTATAATCTCTGCGTGCTCGAGCCGTTAGGACAAAAATTACGCATAAATATAATAATAATAAATAATATAATAATACTAATGATAACGATAATATAATAACAATAAAGATAATAATTGTTACACTTAACATCTTCTTTGATTTGTCGATTTGCAAAACAATCTTGAATTTTACAATTTGCCTTGTTTGAGTTTTGTGCAGGGATTAACATGCAAATGGACTAGTGCATAAGAACCAAGACTAGTGTTGGTATATAAGAGATTAATCAAGACTACATTAGGCTTAGGTTTAGTTAGATTCAAACTGGGTTGAATTGGTCAAGATAAATTAAACTTAAACAACAAGAAAATTGCATCTGCCCAGGGAATCGTTATAACGATTCAGTAAACGTTATAACGGTTCATCTCAATACTCAAAGATATTTTAAGGCAGAAATATTCTAAAAGAAACCAGAGTGTATCGTTATGTACTGATTACAAACGTATAACGAGTTGATAAATCGTTATAACGTTTCAGTTCAGTTGATCCAACGACTATTCTTTCCAAACCGTTATAACGATTCACAAAACGTTATAACGGTTCAGGCCGAAAAATAGTTTCTTCAGTTGTTTTAGAAGATCTATTTAAAAGGATCATCTCTTTCTACGTGTGTGTGGTTAACCAACCTAGCTAAATCATTACTCCAGAAAGCTTACTAGCTATATACAAAGTGAGAGAGATAATTCAATAGATTGATACAATCAATTAGCCAAATCTTTGTTCAAGCTCAATCTTGCTTCTCTCTATTCTCCCAACTTGATCCTTCGTGATCTTCTTGAAAATATTCTTTTGAGCTGTAGTGCTCACCCTTTTCTTCAGTGTGTTGTCACTCACATTTTGAGTGTATTGTCACTCACCTTTTTTTAGTGTATTGTCACTCACCTTTTTTAGTGTGTTGTCACTCTTGTTACTTAGGCTTGGCAGCCCATTTTTGTAAGGGACCAAGTTCTATAAGTGTAAAAACCCTTTTTAAATATATCGGCTCAACCTCAATTGTTAGAGGTTGAGGGTCCCGGAGACGTAGGCATTGTTAAAACCGAACTCCGTTACATCTTGTGTTCTTGCTTTATTTTTATTTTCTTTTCTCACGTTTCTTCGGTTGCTATATTCTTGTGAAAATTGAATTGTTTTAAATCGTATTCCGCTGCCATTACACTTGAATATTAAGCCCCAATTTGGTTTATATATTTCTACTTTAGGTTCTTGCAATATTTTGACCTTTCAATACCAACTTCCTAGGGCTTCAAAGGTCTATCAATAATAATTTAATAATAATAATAATATAATGATAATAATAATAATAAATAATAATCATAATATTAATATAATAATAAATTATAATCATAAATATAATATAATAATATAATAATACTAAATCTTAATCATAATCATTATATAATAATATAATATGATATAATATAATCAAACAATAATCGCTATTTCGACGAGAGCTAATCCGGTATTCCACCTATAAGTTGGTATACCAGATTAGCACTATTTCGCACTCTTCTACTTAGTCTAAAATTCGTTTGACAAATTAATTCGTCAGAATAACTATTATATTCTAACTTTTTGCTGTTCCATTGAGTGTCAAACACTCCCTTTGTGATTTGCAGCGTGATTTGAGTTTTGGAAGGGGCAAATCCCAAAGGGAAATTAAGTAGCGAGAAGGCGATATTTACGGAGTAGATTATGTCCAATTTAATTTTTCAATACAATTATAATTGATAAATAATAATCTTGCAAATCTCGCATTTAATATTTAGGATCTTGGTTTTTTTGTCCTATGTTTAATACGTCTTTATTTTATTATTTATTTTTCTGCCCTGTAGATGTTTTCTACTTCTTTTTTCTTTTATAGATTTCGCCTTTGCCAGATATAAGTATTTTTTTCTCTATCACCTTTTTATTTATTCTATTACAATGCAAGTACAAATAGTAAATTTATCAATTTAAGAATATATAAGTTATCTATACTAATTTATCAAATTATCATCTCATGTGTTCTTTTATCTAACAAATAACTCTTGTATTATTTAAAAATAAAACATCGAGCATTAGTGCTTTTTTCATTCTCTATATATTTTATTTCACAATTATTTGAAGAAATTTATATTTATGATTTTAATAAGTATTCAATTTGATTTTGTCATAATAGGGTCATAATAATTTCAATCCGTTATCAGATAATCAATAATAAAAAATCATTCAATTCGACATTTTATGTTAAGCATCTAGTGAAGGGAGATATGATCCAGTGATGGATTTCAAACACAAAACAATATCAAATATGCATAAATGGTATAATTCAAAGTATAATTAATTTCATTCATCCGAGTAATATAGTGTGTACACCTTATGTACGTTATTAGGAATTTTGCTATGGTTAGGGGTGTAAATGGATAGTAAAAATTCCATTATATATATTTGTTTATTAGGAATTTTGCTACATCTTAAAATCTTAATTTATGAATCTCAATAAATTCTTTATATCTAAATCTTATGGGCTACAAATTTAATTAACTTTATATCTAATTTCTCCTAGTACATCATATTTTTTTTATAATTCATCGATACATTTGAACTACTGATAGATGATAATTAGAACTTAACTTTTATAATTAATATTTTAATATTATAGTTAAAAAATAGCATGCAATTATATTCATACATATAATATTTTTATTTATTTAATATCCAAAATATATCTGATTCGTTGAATATCTGTATATATATCTATATCTGTATTCGGACCCTAATCTCTAATTTCAAACTAAATATGAATGATCGGAACTATTCAATCTAATCTCCATATGAAAATATATTAACAAACCAAAATTTATATTTATTTTGGAATTGGATTGCTATTATTATGAAAATATATTAACAAACTAAAATTCTCAAATCGAGTCATTTCTTCCCATCCGAAAAAATAGCAAATAAATTCTAAAAAAATATATATTTTTTGCTAATAAATTTTCATATGTAGATTAAAAATTATCATGAAAATAGAAAAAGATTTACAGAAAATGTAGAAATTTATATATAATATTTTAAATTTCATCAATTTATGTATAAAGTTTTAAATCTCATCTCAAAATATTTATGAATGGACCGTAGTCATACTCCATATAACATTAAAAGATTTCTGTTAAGTTTGGATGAAAAAAATTGAGTGATCAAATTTTAACAAACATCAAAGTTTAGTGACCAAAAACACATAAATAGAAGTTTTGATGATCAAATATGAATTTGAAGTATAATCTAGTGACCTCCCAGAAAATTGAAGTATTATTGGATTGTTCATTAATGACTATCCAAATTTCATATAATTTTCTTTGATGAGCTATCAAAGTAACACTTAAATTATACAAAATTTGAAAATAATCAATTTATATTGTCTAAGTGGGATAGCTATATGTCTGAAATTGAGACACTCTTTAAAGTGCATGAAAAACTTGTATAATATAAAGTTTTGATTTTCAAATTTCTGAATGAAAATCTAGTGACTCATATTAAATAAAAGGGAGATAAAAGCGGAATGATCACTTGACAATGGTTATCTTTGACAATCTTGTCAACGAAATTTTAAATAATTAAAAAATATAAATATACTTTTGACTTAATATTATTACAAAGTTTATGTAATTTTAAATTAATTCGCTCAAGACTAACAAATTTTATACATTTTTGTAAAAAAGAATGAGCTATGAATCTGGAGAATTTTCTAATTTGAGGGGCTCTGGTGGGATTGGGTTTCACAAACATGCTTCATTTTTGTCGAAAAATTTTGAATGCTAGGAGGATTGAAGGGTCGAACTAATATCAGAAGAGAAGAAATAGATTGAATTAATTACAATAATTTCCTAATTTGGCGAAAGAATTGGACGAGTTCGAATTTTAACCTTTTATGGAGGCTTCTTGATTTTAGTCAGAAAATTTTGATTAGTAGAAACAGAATTGAAGCACTGCTGTTATTTCTAGAGAGGCGGAAAAGGTTTCGTCCAAAAAATTAGGCTAATCTCGTTGCTACTTCTCTTTCTTAGGAAAAGCGCTGCTGTTATTTTTTAGAATTTTTTTTCTATTTTTTAAGGGTACAAAATATATTGGTAATGATTTTTTATCCTTCAAAATATTTTTTTTAAAAGAATATAAAATTTGATCATCAAGTATATTTTAATATGGAGATTATTTTGAATGGTTGAATCAATATTTTAAATTTGGAAATGAAAAAAAATACCACATAAAATATAAAATACATTTTGAATTTCACTATTCACCACATCATACTTATTCCCGGCACTTCATAAATTAAATTAGGAAACCAGTACTGAAATGTAAATTCGGTTTTTGTACCATATCTTATGTAAACAATATACCCGTATAATATAGTTAAAAAGTTGTTTGTATTCTAGCTTGGCTAGTGGTTAAGATGCATATACTCGATACCTTGTCAAGTTGCCAACTAATGCTAATTTTTTTTGTAATCAGACAAATCCCAACCAAGAATTTGTTAAAATAACATATAAATCACAAATCGTTATTAAAGTATGTCCAATGGAAACAAATATTAGATTAAGTAACAATTGTAAATGTATAATTAGATGGAACTTTACCAGATTAATTGAGTTTTAAATTTCAATATATCTAAGTATATATATAGGAAAGGGATCACTTGACAATGGTTATCTTGACAATCTTGGCAATGAATTTCAAAATAAATACAAAAAATCTTATAAATAGAAAAAAATCTTATAGATATGTTCTTCTATTTATAAATTGGTGGTGGTTCAAATTTTATGCAATTTCATTATCATTTGATGGTCTATCAAATATCGTTAAATTAAAACCTTTACAAATTACATAATATTTTGATGATCTTGATAATGAGGTTGCATGAAATTTGAATCACCATCAATCTATAAATAGAAAAACATATCTATAGATTTTTATTTTTTATTTTTAAGACATTTCATATTTAGTTGAAGATTCATTGTCAAAATTATCAAGATAAGCCATTATCAAGGGATCCCTTCCCGTATATATATATATGGAGAAAGAGAGAGTAAAACTAACGTATTCCTAGGAGCACATAACTCTCTGTAATTATAACTCAAAAAATATCAAATCATCTACAAATTTTGATATATCATTCTGATTAAATTCTTTTATTAAAAATCTTGCGGGGTACATCACAAAATAATATATAGAATATGCTGCATATCATTGTTTTAAAATGTGGCCGCATGGCTGCATATGCGGTGCAATGCCGCATGCATAAGAGTATGTATCCGCATATTCAACAAAACATATTATTATTTTTAAATATTTATCTTATTAAGGCTATAATATTAATTATATTATATTTTTCATACAAAATATTTAAAATATATTAATATTTTATTATATTTTCTTATTTTACATTAAAATTCTTCAAAAATAAATGATAGATTCAAATATTATAAGATTTTTTTAGAATACATATCCGCATATGTAATCCACATACCTAACCGTATATGCACACGTATGTCGCATATGCGCTATACAGATCAACCGCGCGCACGTATATTGAAATCTGCATTTTAAAACTTTGATACGTAGAAAACTAATTTTGTTGTATTCGGACTTAAAGATTAAGTTCTATATACCAACAAGCGTACGCCAGCAGGCAAACAAATCGAGCGGATGGATCTGTATAACAGTACTATATAGTTTTATTTTTGTTGAAGTAACAATAGTATATAGTTACAAAGTAATAGACTAATAGCAAGATTACAAATAATCCGTGTCCGGCAAGCTAACTAATAAGCCAATTCAAAATAAAATGAATTATACTGTCTTCTTCACTGGAAATTATTCAATAGCCAAAAACCAATAAAGTTACTTCAGTTTCTAGAACAACTATTTCCTTAGCCATTGTTACCCACTAGATGTCCCGGAAATTTATATTTAAGTAAATTAAAATTAAAATTAAATATTAAAGTAAATTATTGGTGAAATTCGGAAACTGAACTTCACGAGTTTAGAATCCACGTGGAGTGTTTTCACTTCACGAGATTGTCACCTACGTAGAGTGCACCTACTCCACGGGATTGCCACTTACGTGGAGTGCTTCCACTCCACGCGATTGTCACCCATATGGAATCATTTTTTTCTAATCAATCCAATATGAGAGAAAAAAGGAGAAAAGAGGAGGGAATTTGAAATTTGGTTACTCTACATGGGTGATAATTTCGTAAAGTGTGAGCACTCTACGTGGGTGGCAATATTATGGACACTTCATGTGGGTGATAATTTTATGAAGTATAGATTCCGAAATTCACTTATAATTTACCTTAATATTTAATTTCCATTTTATTTTTACTTAAATATAAATTTTCGGTTGGATGTTCTTGGTTAATTATTCACTAACTTCTCAAGATATCAAACAATTCATTTCTGTATCTTGCTAGTGATGCTAGTGATTAATTCAGAAATTATTTAATTGCCAAATAATAATTTATTTATTTGAGACCTCAATAAAATAAATATTAGAAACAATTCCAACACTATATATCCAGTTTATTTTTAACTATCTTTGTCAATTTGAATAAAATACCCTAATATTTCCCATTGCATTTTTCTTTTCTATGATATACTTAGCTTGATTCCTTTGGAACATTGTACGTCTCAACTTGTATTGATCAAATTCTCTCAAATAATTTCTTTTGAAGTAGGTAAGTGCCCATTTTAATCTTTTTGAACAAAGAAAACCGTCCACGGTGGCTTGAATAAATCACTGTATTTAGAAAACTAAATTAAATACTTTCATGCATATATCAATTTATAACTTGTAAGAACTAGAAATTTATTGATTTTATGAGAGGCGATGATGTTATTCTTTGACAAAGTAATTAAGGAAACCAAACAAAGAAAATCCAAAGAATTGGAACACATTTATTTTTGTATCACTTGCTCTATTTGGTCATTTTTTTCAACAGTTCATTTGACCATTATTCTAAAGTATTAATAACTATATATTTACAATATTTATTTTAAGGTTTAAGATAATTAGTTATTTTAATCCGATCTCAATATCAAATAAAAATGATATGTACGATACAAATTAACAAGAAACGTTTAAAAGGGCACTGCAAATTGATGTTTACAAAGTATGATTCTGGTAAGAGAAAATCAGCAAGAAAAGGCTTGATCGCAAGTATTTCAATGATGCCAAAAGCTCCATTATTTTTTTTCAATTGGTATATGGGTGTTAATGGGTCGGTTCAGGTCGGGTTATATTATTTTATTATTTTTTTAATCCGACTGAACCTGATTCGATTAAATTCAGATGAAAAAATCTTAACTCATATCCGACCCGATCTGTGTAAATTAATTAATTAATTAATTTTATATAATTTTAAGTAATAAAATATTAATTAATTTATAATTAATCTTAGTTAGTGTATATTTAATCTTTAATTAGTACTAAATCATAAAATTATTTAAAAAAACATAATTAATCGGGTCGGGTCGGCTTGATCCGAACCCGATTCGGATCAAAAAAATTAAACCCATACTCGACCCATTTATTTTCGAATCATGTCGGGTCAGATCGAATTAACCTGTCTGGTCGGGTCAATAATTGACACCATAGATTGTGGTGGCTATATAAAAATGTTTTTATATTTTAAAAGTATAAGAGCCTACATCGTAAAAAAAAATTTTTATTAGAAAAATAAGGGTTAGCATTTAGGACGTATTTTTTACTGGTAATGAATAAGAATGATATTAACATGAATGGGCGTGCTTCGTGCTATTCTTAAATTAAAACAGAAATCTGACAGTGAAATGTGAATTAGATTTTCCGTTTTCGTCAAATCTCTTATGTAATCAATTACATTATTTTACCTGTATACTATAGTTGAAGCTTGGAAATATTCTATCTTGGGGAGATGCACGTAAATTAATATATAGCAGATGCCAACTGCATGCATGTTTTTAACCAGCAATGGTCA
>CAXKVV010000440.1:0-75012 GCA_964058805.1 Schoenoplectus triqueter
CATGATTCTTTCTGACAGTTATAGCTCACCTTGAACTGCCCAAAAGAAGTGAGAATAGAGTTGAGAGACAAATAGACTAACATATCTTCCGATATGTTCAGTTTATGTGCTTTCAATTTTGAAGCAGTATTCATCATTTCAAGAATGTGCTCCCCGACATTACTTCTGCCATTTTACTTCATTGTACAGAGTTTATTTAACAGAATACCTATTTCAGCATTCTCATTCCTAACAAATCTTTGCTCAAGTTCCTTAAGATAGTCCAAGATTATAGTGGAATCAGAAATAGGTCCCCTAAAAACTTTTAGGAATGGTCATTTACATGACCTTAAGACACAAACGATTTGACCTCATCCACCGTGCATGCGCATTCTGAACATTTTCAGGACTATCTACAGCAGGTACATGTGGTTTAGCCTGCTGTAACGCTATGTCTAGGTCAAGACACCCAAGAATAATCTCTAAGGTATCTTTTCATTATTGTAATTAGAACCTGTCAGCATCAGAATGCTATTGATGCCGACAGTAAGGTCAGTAATCTTTGCTGAAAAATATATACGATATAACGAATTAAATGTCTGAATTATAATATTAAATCAAAATAAGGTATACTCCATTAACTAAGTATCCTCGAATAATAAATATTCTTTGAAATCAATTATTATTCTAAGATAATTAGGCATAATAATGATATATAACGCTCCATTTGATGTCAATTAGTCAACATTTCCTTGGGTCAATCAACTAATCACATCTAAAACTTATTGACCATTACCTACATATTACTACAATCCGTTTACATATAATAAGTGATTGTTATCTTTCCTTTGGGACAGTCCAAAAATCAAATATTGTATGTATATCCTCCGTATACAAGTCTTGAAAAATAATTAACACTAATGTGAGAGCTTAATTTGGTAAGATAATTTTTATTAATTATTTCAAAAAAAATATATTTTATATGAAGCTTTCATAATGATTTAAAATAAATTTCTCAAATATGTTGGCTTAACCTAAATATCAATTCATGGATTTATGCAATCAATACCGAATAAATAACAACCAACATAATCAATTCATAAGCGAGATAATTTGACCCAAGACATGGTGATCTCTTTCGTAAGAATCCTCTTCATAAAGGCATCATCCCGTCCTTAATGTAAATCTCTTCATTCTTACCAAATTACTATCCTAATAATAAATAAAAATTATACAAATCATAAGCATGATACATATATTATGTGACATGCAAGCCACCAAAATAAAATAATTAATTGACACCTTAGGTCGCTTACACACATCAATCATTCATGCATTACAAGTTTCACACAAGGCAACATGTGTCATACTATCTCATAATCTTTTAACAAAAAAAAGTTAGGCATGAAAATACAGAACAAGCTTCCTAACTGCGGCGGTCCCGCTAATTTACATAACCGTCCGTTCACATAACCGATAATATTTGATCTTGACATGATTCAAAAATAACCGCAGCGGAATACAGATCAGAAATTTATATTTTCTTAACATAATCATGTAATAGAACAATTAATCATATACAATTCGGAAATTACTTTGTTGACCAAACAGTTTCTGAAATATTTCTGGATTCTGATAAACTGATAAACTTGATTTTCAAAACCGATTGTCAATCTTGATTTAAATTTATGAAAATTTCATATCTAACAAGCAGATCTATAAATTTCTGAACTATTCATAAACTATTTGATTAAAAGAACATATCCAATTATAGAAATACGAATTTCTGAGAAATTTTCGAATTAGTCATTAGATCTTAACAGTTCAACTAGAGTAGGCTCTGATACCAATTGTTTGGACTTTACTGTATGACCGTGATCCTCTAGTGAACTCCAAACATAAATTATGTTACCTTGATTCATGTTGTCGGTCTTCCAGAGAGACAGAACCCTGTTGATCACCAGACTCCTTTAGCCTTTCAGCGATCTTCCTCTAATCCGATGGAGTGATTGAGATGACCGACGTCGACGATTTCTTCTCTTCTGGAACTGTGTTAAGAGAGAGAGATATGGATCTGTTGGGAAACGATAGAGTGGCAGAAAGTGGGAAAAATGAGAGTGATTTCAAAACCAATAGTATCCCTACATATATATGGACGCCCATATAACTGAGTGCATTTATATCTTAACGGATCTATATCGGATCAAGATTCTCTCTTAACGGGTTCGCTGCTTAATCAGAAAACTGTCTATAATTGTGTTCTCCAATGACCAATAACATAATTGTATTATTATCAGACTTTATATAATTCAGACCATCACTAAATCATAAAATCATTAATACACATTCTACACATTAACGGGGTCACTTCTCATGACATATAATAAACCCGATACAGAATTTGATCACTTCATTATGTGTATAATTTGATAGTCCATTATATAATATATATTTATTACATATAAGCCTATATATGTTGTAATTAATAATAATTAGTTCCAACAATGTGATTGTAGGGGATTTCTCCCACAGATTCATCGTTGGACAGATCAATGATTTGTCGCACATACACTTATGTAGATTGATCGTTAGAGCAGAGAATGAGACTGTGAGAGATAAGAGTTAGAGAGCGATGGATCGATTGATTGTAGCTCACTCGTGAGAGTTAGAGAGGCGAGGGCCAGAGCGACGCATCACAGATTTGCGGCCCATTCAATTTTTTACATGGGCTAAGGATTAGGCTCAGAATTAATTTTTAAAGAAAACAAAATTAAATTTCAACACTAAAATATATTATTTTTTAAAATCCAGAAAAACAGCTTGATCCGGCCCTGACATTAAACACATCAACATAAATATATATATATATATATATATATATATATATATATATATATTTATATCATATTTATAAGTTAAGCGTGTCTAAAACGTTTATCAGTTATCGCTGCCTACCTGAGAAGAGAGAGAGAGAGAGCGAAAAATGGAAAAATACCTCAAATTCCTGGTAGAGCCGTAGAGGAAGAACTGGTTCGTCTGTTCGCAGTAGTGGTCACAGATTTGCTTTCCCTTCTTCCCTCCCGGATCTGACCTTCGTTTGTCAGCCGTCGCACCCATTTCCCCGCCACAAACCCCTTCGTGCAACTAGATCAAATTGTTTGGAAGCTGAGCTCACGAAGGAACGAAAGTTGAGCTCCGGGAAGAGGCGATGGCAGCGGTAGCGATCCACCAGTTCGCTGAGTGCATCACTTGCCACGCATGGAGTCCCGATCAAACTAGTAATCTCTCTCCCACTCTCTCTCTCTCTCTCTCTCTAGCTGGCATTGTTCTGAGTTTATCGGTAGGTATCGTGCAATTTAGAAGATTCGAGGTTGAGGTTGTTCGTGTCTTCGCTCATTTGTTAGAGATGCCTTGTTTATTTGGGGATATGCTCTATCAGGCCTTCTAGAGCTCAAATTTGCATCATTTTAATCATGTGAACAAAATTAGATTTTGTCACTCTCTTGAGAGAGATGGCAAGAGACCATACCTTTTTTCTGGACTTGCTAGAAGCGCTGGGTTAGCAGTTCTGTCAACTCTGCAATTTAGCCCCATTTTATCCCATTTCAGCTTCTTTTTCTGCAACCTGCCGTACAATTAACCAAATTAATGGTTTGAATGTGCAATAAGCAATATTCAGGTTTTACTTGTTCCTATTTTAGCTCAATCAATTTCAGCTACACCGAGTTCTTCAAAATATTGGTCCAAAAGGTAACTATTGTATGGGTTGTCATCCTGTCTTCATGATAATCTCATGCTCAACAAGAATCTCTGAAAAATATTGGTCCTTTCATTGTTTCACTTATACTGTATGGGATTTCACAAACTTGCCATCATCATCCCATCTCCTATTGCATTTCACTTTGATATATTATATTCCTGTTGCAGTGGTTGCCTTTTGTCCCAACAACAGCGAGGTACACATTTGTAAGTTATTTGGAGATAAGTGGGAAAAAATGCACGTTCTTTCAAAGGTAAAAATAAAAGCTAATCTTGTTTTGAATTGCTAATGCCGCATTAATTGAGAAATATGTGGTTATTATATTTATTGAGTAGCTTGTATTTTTATGCATGGATTGGCGCTGGCACTGTATAGGTGCAGGATGGGATACTTGGTTAATAACTTGTTATGATGTTAATTATACTATTATGTTGTTGTGTCATATTAGCTGAATCTTAGCCTCAGTTAAGTATCACAAGCTTAATATAAGTGTATATTTTAATTATAGGACCCCCAAGTAAACAAAAAGAAACTGTTAATGGGAATCAAACTGGTAACAACCAAGTTATAGTGCATGAGCAGTGTCTTTGAATATCCTGTTTGGAAGTCAAGCTGGAACTGCCCCAAAATGTGGAACTAAGAATGTGCAATCCGTAGTTATGAGAATGTCAATGTTTCATCTCACATTTTGCTTTGTATAATTCCTTTAATGAAGCTATACTACTTTTACTGTGTTTTTGTATGCTTATTTATTTATTGATTTATTGATTTTCCATTAACTTCTGATCTGCAGCATGATCAAATTGTATGTGGAATTGACTGGAGTTTGAGATCCAACAAAATCGTGACTGTTTCACATGATAGGAATTCGTAAGCAACCTTCTACCGCACACTGCCAACTACACAAAACTTATTGACTACAATCTAACATTCTTTTTGCAATTTATTTTTAGATATGTTTGGAGTCAAGAAGGAATGGAGTGGGTCCCCACGCTGGTCATTCTTAGGCTAAACCGTGCTGCTCTATGTGTCCAGTGGAGTCCAAAAGGTAACTGAACCAGTGCCAAATGCCAATGTTGATCACTTACTTTATAGTCCTGCCATTTATCTTATGAAGTAGTTTGTTCCAACTAAGCATTTCTCATTTCAGCTTTCTTTATGTAGTGCCCCATTAAATTTATGTTGTTTGCGGCTTCTGATTTTAGTTTCCGAGCTTATTGGACTAATGTATACACATATATTTTTTCATTTTCAGAAAATAAATTTGCTGTGGGAAGTGGTGCTAAGTCTGTTTGCATATGCTACTACGAACAAGAGAATAATTGGTAATTCACATTAGTTTTTCTTTTCTTCAATTTATTTTTTCAGTTTTTTTTTTGATGTAACATATTCTTTTTCTCATGTCCGATCTAGCATTGTATATAGGCTCTGTTGTGAGTAAAATTAAAATGTATGATAACCTAGTTCAGGACTGATCTCCGAAGTGCCATTAATGTTTCCCTTTATAGAAAATTTGTACATGAGTGTTGGTCCTTATCAACTACCATGTAGGGTGGCAATCTTTGTCAGTAATGCTGTATCCATACCTACTAATTACAACTGTAGGATTTATGACTCCAAACTAATGTTCTGGCAGCTGACCTACTTCACACATGTTTTGCTGTTTTCATTTTGCCTTTCTTTAAAAATAATAATTCCAATTTGCATACAGAGTTGTTACGTTGCACCTTCTTCCTATCGTGAGTGTTGCAATTTTTATCTGTTTCAGGTGGGTTAGCAAAATGATCAGGAAAAGACACGATTCTTCTGTAACAAGTGTTGCTTGGCATCCTGACAATGTTTGTACAGACTTTCCGATTGTTTATATTTTGTTTTTTAATATTTGATTTTTTTTCTCTTGTTTTCTTGATGCTTATGTAGCTTAAGCACCAAGTCAGTGAACTATAAAATTCAAACAAGAAAAAACAATGTTTGATATAAGCTATTTTGGGTTCATGGTCACGAGACTTTAAAAGATCTTACTGTTTCATTTCTGTATGAAATAATTTTCTCTTGTCAACTGGAAAGAAAAGTATAATGTCAGTAACATTTTGAATTTCAGCATGGACAACAAAGTCCTTTCTTTCTTATGCTTTATATCACAAGTTTTCATAGTTTTGGTGAGCTCATTTTTGTTTGTTGTCTAGATTCTTCTTGCAACAACATCTACTGATGGTAAATGTAGAATCTTCTCCACATTCATCAAGGGCGTGGATTCAAAGTAATAATTCCAAATACAAGTGATACAAGCCAAGTAACAATATGTTAAAAACGACTTTCACGTTGTTGATTTTTATTCTTTCTTTCATTTAGGGAGCCAGATTCAAGCTCCAGTGATCTGAAGTTTGGAGAGGTTAAACTAAGTTAATTTTCATTTTTTCATGTAAAACCAGCTATAGAATTTGCTGTTCAATATCCATGGTTTAATTTATGCAAATCAGTCTTTTATGAACAGCTATTATCTTAGTTGTTTGACAGAAATCATTTAAATCATAATGAATTAGTGATGAAAAGTTGTAAGTTTGTTTGTGTAGCACAACTTTTACTTAGTTCAAAGTTGGGTTTGTTAGCTCTAGAGTCTGATGAGAAACATCTTGAGTATATCATTTAACTTCTAGTTGCATCTTCAGTTGTATGAGATTTACATAGTTAGGAACTTGTGTGTGAAATTCTCATCTTTTTGACTGAGCTAGATTCCAATAATTAAAAATGCTACAGCTCACTTTTTGTTCATTGGATTCAAGGTCAATTTTAAGAACCAATGTATATTTTTTTTTCCAGATTGTTAACATTTATTTGGCTTCTTTTACAGCTAATTGCTCAACTTGACTTATCTGCTACTTGGGCATTTGGTGTAAGATGGTCTCCAAGTGGGCGTATCTTGGCTTATTCAGGTTAGCCGTCTCTTTCATTTCTCAACTCTTCAATGACAAACTGAACAAAACATCTTTTCTTAATAGAAGTGGAATGTGAAGAACATATTGGTACCATCTTGATCCTCCTACAACATACTGTTAATATACTTGACATTAGAGCCATTTGTTTGTAAAGTAAACATATAAGCAATGGGCTATTTTGACAAAAAAACTACTAGGTTATAATAGAAGAGAAGGGATCGGTTGACAATGGGCTATTTTGACAACCTTGACGATGGTCCTGTAAATAAATAAAAAAAATCTTATAAATGAAAAAAAATTTATGGATGTGTTATTCTATCTTTAGATTGATGGTCATTCAAATTTCATGCAATTTCATTGTCATTTGATGGTTCATCAAAGACCATCAAATTTTCATGCAATTTGCAACAGTTCCAATTTAACGGTTTTTGATGGACTATCATAATGAAATTGCATGAAATTTGAATGACCATCAATCTAAAGGTAGAAGAATACATTTATAATTTTTTTTTCATTTTTAAGATTTTTTTTTATATTTATTTAGAGGTTCATTGTCAAAGTTGTCAAAATAACTCATTGTCAATGGATCCCCACTCATAATAGAATCCTTGACATCTGTGAAAATTAATTTAGCCTACTGCCAGAGCACCAAAGTGCATTGTCAATATCTTGAATCTCATGTTAGCCCGTAATAGTAAAAAGTATGAGTCTTATGCCTTATATTCCATTTTAGAAGTTAGACACGCTTTTCCTGTATCACCTTGTGTTTCTCTAGTACAGTTTTAGTGGTTTATATATATTACATATTTATGTAGCCTACCTTGGTTTCCAAAATTTCTATGCGCGTGAATAATGTGTTTCTCTTTTGGGCAGTGTATAAATGATACATGGACGTTCTAGCTGGAATACACATTTAATTATCTCTGAATGCAATCTTTTGAAGCAATTTACTGTTCTATTTTGTATTGTTTCTTTGTCTTATTTCATTTATATCATTTAAATTTGATTTTCAGGTCACAATTCTGTGATACATTTCATTGATGATGTAAGGTCAACTCCTTCTGCACAAAGCATACCCCTGCGGGATCTGCCTCTCCGTGATGTGGGTCAGCATTCTTTTCTGTTATATTAACTGAAATATTTTTTGCTTCAGGACTTAAAATGATGGCTAACAAGATCCATAAACTTTCAGATACTATTTTTATCTGATAGAGTGGTAGTTGGTGTTGGGTTTGATTGCAATCCAATGATCTTCACAGCTGTTGATACTGGATTATGGTACGTATTGTGTGTACCTACTGTGCAAACTGGGTGGTACTGTGGCTATGTACCGTGCATCTTTTGTTGCTTTGATTGATGAAGGCAGCTGTCCAGTATAAACTTATCAAATTGACTAAATGTGGGTGGTATTATAGTTGTTACATTTTGGCATGGTTTAACCAAGCACATTCTTCACTGCAATATAACCATATAACCATGAGTTCAGTCCTTTTTTTTAATCTATTAATTATGGAAATTATCCTAGACAATATTATGTATTAATTAGAGACGATATTTGTATTAATTAGAGATTTAGAATTGATTACCTATCTATTGTATTGCTTGTATGCCTATATAAAGGCGTCAGTGATATGAATAAAAAAAATATTACAATTTCATAAATTAACTAGGAAGGGATTGAGATGAGATAGATCTAGATGAGAGAAATATGTGTTATGAGATAGTATTATGAACTATTAATATTTTGAGATTGATCGAAGAAGGAAGTCGTGTGTGATTTAAACTTGGATCCTTGAGATTGATCGATGGAAGAGATTATTAAGAAGCTAAGTGCTGCAAAAGTGAAGGTTCTGATGGAGCTTATGAAATTAAGTGCCACGAAAGGTGAAGGGTCGGGATCTGCCCGTTCACAGACTATGAAGTTAGATCTACCTCCTGTAGATCTGAAACTTGATGGATCGGTTATGTATCTCAGCTGGTCGCGTAGAATCGAGGCTGCTTTAGTAGGGAAAAGACTAGATAGATACCTGATATGAGTCAAAGTTGAGCCAGTGGGTGACAATGTTGAAGAGGATGAATGGAAGACTACAAATGTCTTGTTGTACATCTGACTGTTGAACTCAATGATTCCAAATGTTGCTTCAGCGATAGATGGTATTCGCAAGGTACATGACATTTGGGCAAAACTAAAAAAGGACCTATGTTGACATTGAGAACCACATGAGGGTGTTCCAGATCCAGCGCGAAATAAAGGCGGTAATGCAGGGTGATAGGTCTATTCAAGAGTAATCCATGGAGCTGTGGCAAGATCTTGATCACTTTTCACCGATGTTGAGCTGTAATGATCCAGGGTGCAAGAGCAGGGAGTTCAATGAACAAATGTGTGGACTATGCAGTTCTTAGCTCATCCGAACCTGACGTTTGATCAAAGGAGGTCAGTTCTCTTAGCCCAGACAAAGATCCATTCACTAGATGAAGCGATCTCTGCGATGATACAGGAAGAAAGCCACATGAGGCTACACTTTGAGTTGGGTGGGCTTTCAGGTGCTCGATCAGCTTTGGTTACTTTGAGTCTAGGTATGACAGGTACACAGATAGAGACTCGCAAGTACTACAACTGCGGAGAGGTGGGACACCTGAGCAAAGCTTGTCCAAAGTCACCTAAGGAGAGGGAGAGACGTGGGTGAGGATAGTTTAGAGGTCGCGGCCGAGGTCGTGGTGGTCGTAGAGGTGGAAGAGGTGGAGGCTACCGGGCAAATTTGATGGTAGACCCACAAGTAGAGGAGGAGATATGCCTCACTGAGGAGGAGCATGAGCTCTTCGAGTTACTAAAAAGGAAGCAGAAAACAACAAGAGATGCAGGAAAGAAGAAAATCACAGATGAGACGTTCACATGCGACTTCGAAGGTAACCTTGCTACTTAGTTCATTCTGTCACAGGTACTACACATAGCTTTTGCCTCTAAATCTCTCACGAGATCATTAAAATGGATCATAGATTTTGGTGTATCTCGACATGTGACAAGGGCATCTAGTGAGTTCACTTCATACACTTGACGCCTCCAGAAAACATCCAGATAGTTGATGGTACATCCCAGCCTGTGGTTGGTAAGGGTACTATTAAGTGTACCGATTTAGTAATATTGTCCAATGTATTGCATGCTTCATTTTCGGTAAATCTATCGTCCATCAGTGTTATTATCCTACAATTAAATTGTATTGTTTCTTTTGATATTCCTAAGGTAACCTTCTAGGAGAAGGGGACGGGTCGAAAATTTGGGACAAGAACGTGACATAAAGGATTGTGGTACATGGACAAAGAGAATGGATTCAACACTGACATCTTTGGTAGAGAGGGTAGGAGTAGGAGGTTCTGTGATGATCATAGAAGAGGTATTACTACGACATGACCGGTGGATGAGACATTCTTCGCTTTCTGTTTTGAGTCTGTTTTACCCTTCATTATATGAAAGGGCAAATAAAGAGTAGTATGTGATGCTTGTGAGTTAGAAAAGCAAACCAGAAACTCTTATCATAGCTTTGGAAATAGGAGTCTGTTTTTTTTATCTTATTCACTGTGATGTATGGGGGTCTTGTCCGGCAAATACAATTAATAGTTATAGATATTTTATGATTTTTATTTTTTGTTTCTCTCGGGTTACTTGGTTATATTTGATGAAGAATAAGAGTGAAGTGCTTCTTGTTTCAAAGACTTTCACAAGGTAATACAGACTCAATATGATGTAGTGGTAAAAGTGTTGCGATCAGACAATGGAACAGAGTACACCAACAAGACGTTTCAAGAATACTTGTCTACACAGGGGATACTACATTAGATTACTTGTTCGTATACACCGGCACAAAATGAGGTAGCAGAACGAAAGAATAGACCTTCTAGAGATGGCTCGGTGTATGATGATATCGATGAATGTTCTGAAATAACTGTGGGGGCAAGCGGTCTTGACTGTTGCTCAGCTAATTAATAGAATGCCTTCGAGAATATTGGATTGAAAGTCACTCTGTGAGATGTCAAAGGGGGATAATGGAGGAATTCTTCCTTTAAGAGTGTTTGGTTATGTGTGCTTTATGAGAGACAACGGATCAACAATGGGGAAATTGAATCTTAGAGCAGTTAAATGTGTCTTTCTAGATTATTCTGCTACTAAAAAAGGATGTGTGTTGGAGCCTAGGAGAAAAAAATGTTTGTAAGTATGGATGCGATTTTCTGTGAATCAGAGCCATACTTCCCTTCAAAAGTAGACCCACCCTTTGGTGACTCGTCAAATGATGGAGAAATAAGGCGAGAGGGGGAGAAAGATCAATTCAGTTAGAGGCAGTGTCGGCCCTTATTTCGAGACAAAAATTGACTGAGGGTGATGAGTCGAAAGAAGAGGAGGAAAATGTGATGATGAAAGGAGAAGAAAATCGGGCTTAGGGGGAGCTGAGATACGTGCATCAGAGGAGGGGAAAAGAAAATGTGTCTGTGCCTACAGTACTACACGTGCCAAGTTCCTTGTCCCGGTTTACTCTAACTTTTGAGACACCTACACCATCCACCACAGACTTAGGTAATATAAGTTCTCTCGATTCCTCCCTGTGATGTTAAGGACTTTTTGCAGCAATTCAGGAAATCCTCCCGACCGTTATGAGTTTCCACATAGTATTGATCAGTATGTTGATTACTCTAACATATCTGCTGAATATGGATCATTCATTGCATTTTTGGATATTGTTGTTATACCCAAATGTTGGCAGGTAGCAAAAAAGGATTCAAAGTGGGAGGCAGTCATGCATGAGGAATTAAGGGCTTTCAACAAGAATCACACATAGGAGTTTGTGTCACTACCACCTGATAAGAAGGCTGTTGGATGCAAATGGGTCTTCACACTGAAGCAAAACCCAAAAAGGAAGGTCTAGCGGTATAAGACACGATTGCTGGCCAAGGGGTACAGCCAGACGTACGACATTAACTATAATGAGACTTTTGCATTAGTGATGAAGATAAGCACAGTGAGAACATTGCTTTCGTTGGCGATGAATGGTGGGTGAAAGCTACACCAACTTGATATGAAAAATGCATTTCTTTATGGAGACTTGTTAGAGGAGATGTACATGGAAATACTATCAGGCTTCGGCACAAACCAAAACATAGGTAAGGTGTGTAGGCTCCAAAACTCGTTATATGAGTTGAAGTGGTTTCAATGAGCCTGATTTGACAGGTTCAGAAAAATAATGGTAGGTATGGAATATCAGTAGATGCCGATCATACAATATTCTATCAACAACATGGAGGTCATACTACGATGCTTGCATACGTTGATGACATGATTGTCACAGACAACGATGAGAAGGAGATTGCTCAGTTAAATGTGAGATTGGATAAGAAATTTGAGGTGAAAGATTTCGAACAATTAAGTATTTATTTGGGATTGAGGTTGCTCATGGAGCAGAAGAGATTGTCTTATCTCAAAGGAAGTATGCGTTAAACTTGCTAAAGAAGACATGCATGCTGGGGTGCAAGCCTGCAGTTGCTCCTATCAATCAAAAGACTAAATTAGGTACAAAGACAGAAGAACCAGTAGATCAAGAGAGGTACCAGAGGTTGGTAGGTCGTGTGATCTATCCGAGTCACACTCGTCCCGACATTTCATTTGTAGTTAGTGTGGTGAACCGTTATATGCATGATTTGAGAGAAGGTCATATGAATGTAGTATATCAGATTCTGAGATATTTGAAGAGTGCACCAGGGAAGGGACTGATCTTCTGAAATAACGGTCATCTGAATATTGAGGGCTATTGTGATTTTTTCTAGGCTAGCTGTGTTGATGATGGGAGATCCACATCAGGATACTGCATGTTTGTAGGGGGCAATTTGGTCTCTTGAAAGAGTAAGAAGCAGTTGGTAGTAGCGAGGTCGACAACAGAAATAGAGTATAGGGTTATGGCATTAGGAGTTGTCGAGATGTTGTGTTTGAAATGTCTATTGATAGATCTAAAATTAGATCAAGGGATTCAGATGAAGTTATGGTACGACAACCAATCAACAATTAATAGAATCAAGCATGTGAAAATTGATTGATTCTTCAACAAAGAGAAGTTGGACAATGAATTACTGGGATTAAATCATGTTGCTACTGGAGAGTAAGTGACATATTGTCTTACTAAAGGACTTATCTCATCAGACCTAGTTAGATTTTATGATAATATGGACTTGGATATCTTTCGCGATAAGGGGGAGTGTTGAGATCTATTAAATATGATAACTATCCTAGATAATATTCTGTATTAATTAAAGATTTATGATTGATTACCTATCTATTGTATTTGTTACCTATATAAAGGCGTCAGTGATATGAATAAAAGTATTACAATTTCATAAAACAACTCATGTTAATACCAAATTACTGCTTTTTAATTGTTACTTCATATATATATATATATATATATATATATAGTCCGACTACGGTGCTTTGCAAAACACAATAGCGCAATTCTTCATTTCAAGTCAGAAATGATTGATCCGAACCGTTCAATTTAATCTTCATATCAAAATTTATTAGGAAACTAAATTTTATATTTTTTAGAATTTTTTTACTATTTTTTCTGATGAGAAGAAAATGACTCGATCTGAGAATTCCGGTTCATCCAAAAATGACGATTTTCCCCCTATCCAAAAAAATAGCAAATAAATTTCAAAAAATATAAAATTTGGTTTACTAATAGATTTTTGATATAGAGATTAGATTGAGCGATTTGGATCGATCATTCCTGACTTGAAATGGAAAATAGAGTGCAAAACACACAACGCTCTTACGCTTTGCAAAACACCGTAGCCTAATTCTCTCTCTCTCTCTATATAATGAGGCTATGGTGCTTCATGAAGTACAAAATCTCATGTGCTTTGCGTTCGTATCTCAAATTTAAAAGTCTAAATGGCCAATCCAAATCATTGAACATGATCTTCATATTGAAATATCTTTGGAAATCAAAATTTACATTTTTTTTAATTTTTGTTATTTTTTAGATGAATAGAAAATCACTAATATTGGATGGTGCAGAAATCGTTAAATCAACAAATTTTGTACCTATTTAAAAAATAACAAAAAATTTCAGAAAAAATATTAAATTTGATCTTGAGAGATATTTCAATATGAAGATCATGTTCAACGGATTGAATTGGCCGTTTGGACTTTTAAATTCAAGATACAGACACGAAACTCGAAAGGTTTTGTGCTTCGCAAAGCACCATAGCCTCACACACTCTCTCTATATATATTTATTTATTTTTATAGGAACTTCACCAAATACTTGGATCAGAAGAAGGCGGCTCCCTCAAGTTCAAGAGGCTCACAGGTGCGATATTATTCTATTTTACTTCATCTTATCATATTCTTTTTCACAAATTTCCATCTCATAAAAGCTAGTGTTCCTGCCTTTCAATTGAAATTAAATGAAGATAAAAGAGGTGGTACAAAGATTTCTTTAGCTTTCCAGATCATGTTATCAGTTCTTTTAGTTTAATTAAATAAATTCAACTGAGGCAACAGTGAACAAGCTCCCTAAGAAAAAGAAGCATTTGGGAATGTAAGCATTTGCTACAATTTTTGTATTTCTTTTTTCTCTACATTATTGCAGTTGTCAGAAGCATTTGGGAAGTTGTATGGGACATCTAAGCAAGTGCCAAGCAGTGACACCGTCGAACCATCAAAACCACGTGGTGGTGCTCATGAGAACTGCATTACGTATTCTCTCTTTCTCTCTCATATGTTTCAATATACTTAGGAGCCATTATGAGCAAAATGGGATCATCAGTTTCATCCAAAACTCTATCGTGATATATTTGGATGGCTAAACATATATGATGGCACGTCTGTGCCACACAATAATGATTTAGTCTGGCACTTCATAACTGGTTTAGACCCCTATGGGTTTGTATGGAAAACTAGGTCAGGGTGCCTTCTTTCCTTGTAGTCTTACAAAAAGATATTCTGAGCACTAGCGAAGCCAAGTGATGAGTTTGGGGTCTCAGGACCCAACTAAAAAAAAAAACTCAAGGGACTATAGTGAAAAAGGGTAGGGACCCCAAAATTCAAGGACTTTAGTGAAAAAAGACAGACTCGGGGAATTGTCATTAAAAAATTTTATGAGACCCTATTGAGTTAATATTCTTGTTACGCCACACCACTGATTCTGAGTAAAAATGAAACATTCTTTTCATTCCAGATATTGAAAATAGCTATTCTGAGGTACCTTGGTTCTGTAGGATTTGGTCCATTTAGACTTGTCTTTTGTTAGGGCCATCTGTATTGCAACTCTGTTCTGTATGAGGCTAAGATGATACAAACCAGATTGCCGTCTTCCTGTGAAATTCTCAATCAACACCCAGGGTTGAGACAGTTCATTTGCTCTTATCTTTTGATCTAGTGCATCCTTGATTAATTAATATATTTCAGATGCATTGTACCGTTAAAGACCTGTGCTAACACCACACTATGTCGCTTCAGCACCTCAGGTTAGTGAAATTCCTGACAGAAGTTCTGAAAGAAGTATAAAGTATTAGTACATTTCTAATTAATAGCAATAGCCATTAAAAAATTTCTTACTAAAAGATGAACAATTTCCAAATAATAAGTATTTGCAAAAGTAGAGGTATGTGGTAAACACTTGGTCCACTACTGGTCCCAAAAAATGTCATGAATACCTCAAAAAGAAAAGGGATCTAACCTATACTCAAGTGCAGTGGTCATGCAAAAATTAGAATGTGCTTGTTACAAGGACTTGATCTGGCACTGTAAGTCGATATGTTTGAGACTTTGAGGTCATAATTGTAATAACAATAGCCATTGCTCTGTTCTTAATATCGTAGTTGTTAATTTATATGATACAGCACAAGTACCTAAAATTATACAAACAATCATTTGAATTGTTATAATGCAACAGCTGTACGCTGGCATGTAGTCATGTCATCCTAGCAAATATTCAATGCAAATTATCATTTCTAGGATAATTTTATTGATAAGACCGAAAATGGCAATATCGCTTGTTTGTTTATGCAGGACTAGATGGTAAGGTGGTGATATGGGAGTTGGATATCCTCAAATAAGTACGATTCGCCTGTCCTTTTATTTCTTTTTTCTCGGAAATGAAGAAAAAGAGTCTTGGTAGAAGCTTTTGCTTGTTCAGTACGTCATTGTTCTTGATGCAAAAAATATTTGGAGGGTACATTTACAAGGAGGTATAATACGAAGCTCAAGAAACTATGGAAGGGTGTTGGCGGTCCCCACCAGATTTGAACTTCTGTTTTATTTTGTATTAAGATACTTTAGGAAGAAAAAAAAATAAAAAATATGTTAGAAACAAAAACTTACTTTTATAAGTCCTCTGCTTTCGAACCTATGATTGGGGGCTCTCACAAAGTCGCTCTCGCGGAAAAAAAAAGGCGAAAAGGGCAAAGTCGATGTGATTTGAAAACTCCAAGTGGGGAGGTTGCGCCTCTGGTCTTTCCGCCTTCCCTCTTCTCTGACCTCCTCTCTCTTTCTTTTTCTTTCTTCTCCCCTTTTCGTTTGAAATACAAGCTTCTTTCTCTTCATCTTCTTCTATCCAAAACCCTAGGTCTCTTCGGCTGCCACCATTCTTGTGTTGAAGCCATGATAGGTGTCGGGTCAAGATTTATTGCTATTCTTCACCCTCTATCCTCCTCTCCTTTTTCCTTGTAGCATCTTGTCGGGTCAGATTTGAGTCTGTCTTTCACTCAACCTTTGTCATCTTCAAGCAAGTTAGTACCTTGCAGGTCAAATTTGACCCTCTGATCCTCTCTCAGCCTTAGCCGTACTCCACCATTCTTGTGTTGTCTTTGAACACTCTCTCGAACCCTACCTGCCATTGACCCTCAAAATCTATTGTCGGACTTGAGCATCCCTCAAACCCTAGATACTACACTTACTCACTGTCCCTTCGACCTGAGTTGTAGCCACCTCTGACCTCAGCCACTCTCCCACCCTAACCACTCTGACCCCTCTGGCATGAGCCACCTTTAAACCCTCTGGCCTCTCTAATCTCCCATCTCTTGATCCGTAGACACCTCTGACCCCTCGAACTTGAGCTGCCTCTGGCCCCTCTAATCTCTGACACTTTTGACCTCCAACCACTCTCTGTCTCAATCTACTCGCGTCTCGGACTAGCTTCAACACGTCTCCTTCCCTCTTTGCATTACATGCCACAGTAGTCATCTCTCTTGCGTCTCAGTCGAGTAATCTCTCTCGTCTGCTCTGATCTTGACACTCCCCCTCCAACCATGTGGTGCTACAATGGGCTAATTGCTGGATGGATCAAACCTACATTTTCATATTATTTATTTTTTAGGGTCCGCTTGTATTTCAATTCCTCCAATTTCTTTTTTTTTTGTTTCTATTTTTTTTCTCATGTTTGTATTTTTTTAATTTAATTTAATGAAATATCATAGTACGCTTTTGACGTGCTACTTCAAAAAAAAGTCCTCTGTTTTCCATGAATTAAGGTTAAATACTACTTTCTCTATGACGCCCCTCTTATAAGAGTATAGAAGTTCATCATGACTTTTCTTTAGACACTTTAATTGATTGTAACTGAGCTACATTTTGGGTTATCCTACTTGGCTGTTTTTCGTTGTTGTCTGAACATGTATCATGTTATCGATGTAATTTACTGGTTATGCTCTCTCTTTGCAACGTTAGGGTGAATCGTGATATGCCTCACTGATTTTGTTTTTGCCTTCATATCCGCATAATATCTTAACATATATTTAAGATCAAATATATTTGCTTGGTATATAAATATATTGGCCTATAATTAATCTCTGTACAGAAATGGGATCAGGTTCGTTTATGTGTTTAAAGGCCTACCTGGAGAGCAATTTAAATGAGAAGACTCGAAAACTCATAATCCCGAGTTATATTGATTATTGAATGCTAAGCTAACATTACCAAAAAAAAAACTTTAAGAAGTAGCGGTCTTTCCAATAACTTACATTTATCTGTTGAAAAATATTTAAATGCCTCTATCATCTATGACAAAGAGGACTCCTAAAAATATTTTGGAAACGTTCTCATGCCCAACATATGGCAAGTATGACATCATTTCAACATCTTAATAAAGCATTTTTATTCTACGTAATGGGGAAAAGAACAAGAAACTATGGACGAATCTCAATATCATAGCATTTTGTTACATGCCCATGCAAATCATTAATGAAACAGATAACGCATAACAAATAGGTGACAATCAACCGGCACAAGCACCTTAATTATTACATTACAATCCCTCTAAAACTTAGATAGGACTACCAAATCCATACTCAGAGCAATGTCCACTAGAGGGATTTTCCCTCACGCACCATATTTTCATCAATTCTTCATACTCTTGTTTTTCCAAAACCACACCTCCGATCTTAGTTTTCCAAGACTCTTCGGCTTTTGCCAGCTCAACCTCGGCCTCCCTGATCAACAAGTCTAAATCCAGATCGAGATCTAAATCAATACTCAAATCCAAACTTAAATTTAAACTCTTCTCGATATCTTTTCTCCAAGGCTCGACCTTAAATTCCTGCCCTTTCTTCCAATATTTTTCTTCTAACATAGTTAGGAACTCATCCTCAATCTTTTCTAAATCAAAATCTTCATGAAGATCCATCATAAGGCAAGGTTTATCATCCTCTCGCATGCCTATTTCTTCATCATCATCGATTGTGTTTGCAATGTTATCAGAAGGAGGTCGACGGGACTGAGACGAGTTAGATATGGTACCTTTTTCTATAGTGATGAAGTCCATGTCCTCGTCTTCTTCAATGTGAATGGAGTTGTTCGTTGAGCTTGGGTTTTCTATAGTGATGAAGCCACCTTGGTCAGATTGGAGAGAGGGGATCTTCTTGGCCAACATAGTAACAGGTGGGGTACGGAGACAGCTAAGACCAGGGAGGCATGATAAGCGCTTGGTTTTGCTCTCGCTCTTCCTTCGATCTGTCACAAATGTAGTGTGGGTATATTACTTCTAAAGAGAAACTGAACAATAGAAGACTGTAAATTTTCAGTATCTTATGTACTGAAATGATTCTATAACTTCAATTCTTTTCGTGCCTTCTAAAAGTTTCAGAAGGAAAAATTCTTCCGATCAGCAAATATATATTCTTTTTTAAATTAACAGGCGAATATGGTCAAATAATGGTAAAATCAGTTAAAAATACAAACCTAATCACTAGTACAGAAGATAAAAAGGAAGACGAAAATGTTCTCGTCAAAAATATTGAGGATTTTTTTTTGAAGTAGGCGAAAAGCCTACTGTCATTGATAAAAGTGAGGTTACATGGAAATATTTACATGAGATGAGGAAAATAAAAAAAATCAATAAAGAAATGTAAAAGAGAAATAAAAAGGTACATAACAGATTACAAATATTGGGGAATTAAGAAATGAATAATGATATAATATGTGTTTGCCTATACAAGTAGCAAAACACTCAGTATATGTTTGCCTATAAACTTTTCAATTAGTAATTATTTTTGCCTCTGTAATAGTTCCTATTATTATTGTACAAATATGCAGTTTCATTTCCTCATTAGTTAAAGAAAAATTTTGAGAACAAAGTCCCAAATGAACAATGCTGAAGCAAAACACTATTTAACACCAGATCCTTATTATTGAGTTAATAGTAATTATTCCTTCGAACCTGGTAAAAAAAAGGAACAACAGATAATTTTATCAAAAAAATCAAAATATTTATAAATCGACTTAAAAGTTAATATATCGATCTATTCACATACCAGCACCATTCCGTGAATCCTCATCCATCATCCTACAGTACACATTTAAGTTTAGCACTCCCCCACAGGCAACACCTCCAAGTACAAAACTCATTGCTTTGCCTCCCATGGTGGCCTTAGAATTTGAATTGGAACCTCTTGAATGTGAACTCTCACTATTGATCAGATCACTGATATCAATGCGAAATAAACCTAGATCACAATCTGCCGTGTCGACCAACGAGACCCAAATAAAGCAGCTTCTGAGGTTTTCACTCACCTCAAATGCACAATAGTGCAAGAATATCTCATCAAAGAATGTACTTCCACTGTTGACATAAACCGGATTCGTGTGCTCCCCATTTGAACCCTTGGTTTTCCATCCAACAACAAGAGCACAGCCTTCTAAAGATGGCGGTAGGTTAGTGATGTGTTGGATTTGGATACACAAAACACATCGTGACTGGTGTATTCTTATGCCTTGAAGAAGCTTGTCTTTCCACTGTCGAAATAGGTTTCTTCCGCTTGTGGCTCCAGATGAGTACTCAGTTGGTCTTTGGAGGAAATCTGCCTCTTCCAGAACACAATTATTATCTCCATGTTGGTTCTTTCCCACCATGGATATTGCATGAAATGACAATGAATAAGATAGATGAAGAGAGGGGCTTTAGGGAAGTCTAGGTGAGAAAATATACACGTATTGTGTTAGAATATCTAATATTAATAATATAAATATGGGCAAATAAATAGGATTGATTTTTTAAATTAAAAAATAAAATATATGATGCGGAGTACAAAAGTATTTTGTACTCACTATAACATATATATATATATGTATATAGAGAGAACATACCGAGAGGTTAAGCTCACGGAGGTCTTCCATAAGCTTAATTCAAAAAATATATCAATCGTCTTCAAATTTTAATTTATCATGCTCATTAAATTTTTTATATGAAAATCTTATGGGATGCAAAAAATTGGAGCGTTTTGAGTTTTTTAAGTCACCGTTTTTAATTTTTAAAAATGATATTGAAAGATTGAATATATTATTATTTTTAGAGTTCATTTTCAAAAATTAAAAACTATGACTTAAAAAACTCAAAACACTTCAAATTTTTGCATCCCATAAGATTTTCATATAAAGAATTTAATGAGCATGATAAATTAAAATTTGGAGGTGATTTGATATATTTTTTGAGTTAAACTCACGGTATCTTTACTATATATCTTTACCATAGGCTCAATATATATATATATATATATATATATATATATATATATATATATATATATATATATATATATATATATATATATATATATATATATATAGTGAGGCTATGGTGCTTTGCGAAACACAAAATCTCCCGTGCTTCGCGTCTGTATCTCGAATTTAAAAGTTCAAACGGCCGATCCAAACTGTTGAACATCATCTTCATATTGAAATATCTTTGAAGATCAAATTTTATATTTTTTTGAAAATTTTTGTTATTTTTTAAATGGATATAAACTTTACTGATCTAACGATTCCTGCACCATCCAAATCTAGCGATTTTGTACCCATCTAAAAAATAGAAAAAATTCAAAAAACATATATTTTGTTATACCAAGATAGTTCAATATGAAGATCATGCTCAATGATTTGGATCGACCGTTTGAACTTTTAAATTCGAAAAACAAACGTGAAGCACGAGAGGTTTTGTGCTTCGCGAATCATCATAGCCTCTCTCTCTCTCTCTCTCTATATATATATATATATATATATTATCATGCCAGTTTATTGCAATGAGATTGATTTTTAAAGAGAATGATAACGTTGCCAATTTAATTTGACAAGGTGAATTATTTATCATAACATTGTCAATTTAGTTTGCCAGAGTGAATTAATTGTGATAACAATCTGGTAGCTATGATGTGGCAATTAATTCATACTGTTTGGCATACTATTTTCATTTATTTTTAGATGTCATATAAATAGTTATGATTCAATGAAATAAATGTATGATTTAGACAAATAAATAGCATAAAAATATACTAATAAAGTGCAATAATAATTAATATTTTAGATATAATAAAAATCATATAATTTTTTATGTCAATTGTCATAAAAAAAATATACTAATTACTATATATATATTTATATAATTTAAGTATATAATTAACTATATATATTTAATAATTGTATTTATATATATTTCACTATATATTTATATAATTTACCCAATGAATAACGGATAACGGATAATAAAAACCCCTTATCCATATCCATACTCAATAAGTTAGCGAAATATTTTTTCTTACCTATACTCATATCCAATGACTTCATGAAAATAAAATCTTAGCCATATTAGACTTATTGGGTACAATATGGATCGGGTAAATGACCAAAATGGTGCTATAGACAGCCTTACAAGCAATATTCTCTTGGCCCAAAAAAATAGCAAATTTTTTTTTAAAAATAAAATTTAATTTTCTACAAAAAAAATTATATGAAGAATAAATTGAAGAGCTTGGATCCATCATTTTTAATTTAAAATTTAAGATTTTAATGTGATGTACGGGTGTATTTGCGCAACACATTGTATTTTAGACTTTCTTTATATATATGTATATATATTGTTATGCTACAGTGAGTAGTGAAGTGCAAAATTATTTTTATACTTTACGTCATAATCTCATTTTTGAATTCAAAATAATGATCCAATCGTTCAAAGTGTTTTTCATATTGAAATATATTTAGAGACTAAATTTTATATATTTTTTGAAAATGATGTTCTATTTTTTTGAAGTTTAGAAAATCATTATTATTAGAAATCATAAACTCAATGCATTTTCTACCCTAAAAAAATAGAATTTTTTTTTCAAAAATATAAAATTTGGTCTCCAAGTATATTTTAATATGAAAAATATTTTGAACGGTTGAATTAGTGTTTTGAATTCAGAAATGAGAGATATGACGTAAAGTACAATAATATTTTGTACTTCGCAACTAACGAAAAAATTACTATATACATATATATAATTCAATAAAAAGTCTCTATTAAATAAAAAAGATGACAAATAATTTTCTTTATTTACATGAAAAATGTTATTAATCATTGGTACTAAGTTTCAAATTTAACTCAAAAGTAATTATTATCTATATATGATTTTAGTAGGTCATATATTAATTGTTGGTGCAATTTGAAAATATTTTCTCTTTGATAAGTTTTGTTAATCTGTTATAGATTAACAATATATTTCAAATTGGACTATAATTTATACACAATATATGTAAATCATAAAGAATTTTTGTGTTAACTAATAAAGTCAGACAATACAATCAATTATTCTAATTTTTGTCATCATTTATTGAATATTTCTACTTTGTAACTCAAAAAATATAGTCAACGCACTCACATAGAGAAATGGACTGATAGTGCAGCTATGGATTAGCCGTTATTAAAAATGTTTTTTTATCAAGAATAAATGCGCTATTCAAATCTTTGATGAATATATATATATATATATATATATATATAGAAAGAGAGAATGAGGATATTCGTGAAGTACAAAATCTCTCGTGTTTTACTTCCATATCTCAAATTAAAAAGTTCAAACGACCTATCTAAATCATTGAACATAATCTTTATATTGAAATAACTTTGAAGATTATTTTTTTTAGATGGGTATATATTTTATTGATATAATGATTTATGTACCATCTAAATACTAGTGATTTTCTACCCATCAAAAAAATAACAAAAAATTCAAAAAAAAAATAATTTGATCTCCAAATATATTTTAATATGAAGATCAAGTTCAATGGTTTGAATCAGACGTTATAATTTTTAAATTTGAGATACGAAAGAAAAACACGAAAGATTTTATACTTCATAAAGCATCATAGTCTCATTATATATATATATATATATATATATATATATATATATAAAGAGAGAGAGTTTGGCTACGGTGATTTCATAAGCACTTCGGCCAAGTGCTTATGGCTCAAATTTTAAAATTCCGCATCCAAAATTTTAATTTAAATAGCTCAAAAAAAATTTCATATCATAATTTTGTAAATTATTAATTTTCATCACGTTTTTAGTTTGTTTACTATTTTTAAAAGATAGCAAAATATGACCTATAAAAATTGATATTTTTAATTATTTTTAGAGTCATCTTTTAAAAATTATTAAACATATAACTCAAAATTTGATGAAAATTGATAATCTACAAGATTATGATGTGAAGAATTTTTTGAGATATTTAAATTGAAATTCTGAGCACGGGATTTTGAAATTTGAGCCATAAGTATTTCGGCTCAAAATATTTATGAAATCACCGTAGCTAGTTCCTATATATATATATAGCTTGTCTATTGTGCTTCCTGTATCACTTCAACCGAAACGCTACCGGTTCAAATTTTAATTTTTCATTCTTGAAATTTTAATTGAAGTAACTCAATAAAATTTTTATATCATAATCTTGTAGAATACTAATTTGTCTCGCTTTTAGAGTTAGTTTACTATACTTAATGATTTTTAGAAAGTAAGTATTTTTGACATATATATATATATATATATATATATATATATATATATATATATATATATATATATGAGTGGGGATCAATTGACAATGGTTATTTTGACAATCTTGACAAAGGACTCTTAAATAAATATAAAAAAATATTAAAAATAGAAAAAAAATTATAGATATATTCTTCTATCTATAGATTGATGGTCATTCAAATTTCATACAATTTTATTATCGTTTGATACTCTATTAAAGAATGTTAAATTAGAATCATTATAAATTATATAAAATTTTAATTGTTTTTGATGGAGTATCAAACGATAATGAAATTGCATGAAATTTAAATTACCATTAATCTATAAGTAGAAGAACATATCTATGAGGGTTTTTTTCTCTTTTTAAGATTTTTTTCATATTTATTTGAAGATCCATTGTCAAGATTAACAAAATAAGCCATTGTCAAGGGATCCCCACCAAATATATATATAGAGAGAGCGTAAAGCTAACTTGCTTCTAAGAGCATGAAGTCCATTCGTAATTCTAATTCAAAAAAATATATCAAATGATGTTCAAATTTTGATTTATCACTCTCATTAAATTCTTTATATTGAAATGTTATGGGTACAAAAATTTAAGATGTTTTGAGTTTTCTCAGTCACTGTTTTTAATTTTTAAAAATAATGTACAAATATTAATTTTTTATATTCCATAAAATTTTCATATGAACATTTTAATAAGAGTGATAAATCAAAAATTGAAAATCATTTGATGTATTTTTTTAGCTAGGATCATGGTAAGGCTCCGTCTCTATGCTTCTAGGAGCACGTTAATTTTACTCTCTCTCTCTCTCTATGTATATATATATATAGTTAGGCTATAGTGTTATGCATAGTACATATCACCTCTGTACTATGGATATTTTTTTCATTCTCAAACTTTAAATAGTCAATCTGAACTGTTCAAAATGATTTGCATATAGGGGTGTCAATGGGTAGGGTTGAGTCATATTATTATTTTCTTTTACCCGACCCGATTAAATTTGGGTCAAAATTTTTTTAACTCATACCCGACCCATGTAAAATAATTAATTATTTATTAATTATTTTTATATAATTATAAGTAATTAAATATTGATTAATTTATAATTAATCTTAATTAGTGTATATTTAAGTTTTAATTAGTACTAAATTACAAAATTACTTCAAAAATCATAATTAATCGGGTCGAGTTGGGTTGACTCAAACCCGACCCAACCTAATTTGGGTCAAACAAATTAAATTCATACCCGACCCATTTATATTCGGATCATGTCCGCTCAGGTCGGGTTCGGGTCGGGTTGATAATTGACACCCCTATTTGCATATGAAAATCTAATTGGAGATCAAATTTTATATTTTTTAAAATTTTTTACTATTTTTTATCTAGTTAGAAAATCAGTTGATTTAATTATTATGAGACGTTCAAAAGAAATAGTTTTCTAACAATCTAAAAAAAGTAAAAAAAATAAAAAAAATATAAAATTCAGTCCCCAAAAAAGATTTTAATATTAAAATCATTTTGAGTGGTTTGTATCAACCATTTAAGTTTTGAGAATGAAAAAATAATTCCTAGTATGGGGTGATCTGTACTATGCATAACATCATAGCCCAATTTTCTTTTTTTCTCTCTCTCTCTCTCTATATATAGTCCGACTATGGTGCTTTGCAAAGCACAGAGGCGCTGTGTGCTTTGCGCTCTTATTCTTAATTTTAAGTCAAAAATGACTGATCCGAACCGTTCAATCTAATCTTCATATCAAAATCTATTAGTAAACCAAAATTTATATTTTTTTAAATTTTTTTGCTATTTTTCTGGTGAGGAGAAAAATGACTTGATCTGAAAATTCTGGTTCATCCAAAAATGACGATTTCCCCTCTATCCAAAAAAATAGCAAATAAATTTCAAAAAATATAAAATTTGATTTACTAATAGATTTGAATATGGAGATTAGATTGAGCAGTTTGGATCGATCATTTCTGACTTAAAATTAATAATAGAGTGCAAAGCACACAACACTCTTGTGTTTTACAAAGCACCATAGCCTAATTTATATATATATATATATATATATATATATATATAGAGAGAGAGAGAGAGAGAGAGTTATACTACCGTTAGTCATGAAGTACAAAATATTTTTATACTTCACACCATATCTCTCATTCCCAATTCAAATATCGATCCAACGGTCAAAGTGTTCTCCGTATTAAAATATACTCGGAGATCAAACTTTGTGTGTGTGCGTGCGTGTGTATGTATATATATATACTCTACAGTGCTACATGTAGAACGCATGATCCATGCGCTATGGATTTTTTCTCCGTTTTCAAAGTTCAAATGATAAATCCAATTGTTCAAACTGATTTTCATATTAAAATCTATTTATAAACTAAATTTTATATGTTTATAATTTTTCTAGATAGTTAGAAAATCACATTTTTAAAGGATCATAATAATTAAATCAAGTGATTTTCTATTTATTTAGAAAAATTCTAAAAAATATAAATTTGATTCTACAATTAGATTTTGATATGAAAATCATTTTGAGAAGTAGGATATAAGCACCCTATAAGAAAGGAAATAATATCACAGATCTATGAATTTTTTTTTTTTTTGGGGGGGGGGTCTTCTCACGCAGCAAGACTACGTATGATAAGGAGAAACACACAAGTTTTAGGCAACACTCACAACAGATCGAAATTCAATTTTTGACATAGATCTAAATTGCAATTAACGTTGGGCCAGAACAGAATATCCACAGTAAGAATTGCGAAAAAAGAAACGGTTGTTTATTCTTAATTTAATACATAAAAAAATTAAATTTCTAAATTTTTAAAGTATGTCACATTATGATTTTTCTTCATCATTGATTTTGTTTAAATTTTTTTATTTTTTGAACTTAAGGGTTTATATAAAATGGTTTTTCTTTCCTCATTTAAAATAATGTGTAATATACTTAAGATGAAACTTAACTCTTTAAATAATTTAAATAATAATTATTATAATTATCATTATTACTTAGTATTTAAAAATATTTTGTCTAATTTTTTTTAATATAAAACTTTATTATATATATTTAAAGAAATATTATTAATTATTTATTTGAAAAGAATAATATCACGAAATCTAAATTACATCTCTAATACAAACAATGTTCGTAATGTGACGTCGATAGTGACCATATATTATTAAACAATGTTCGTTATGTGATGTCGACACTGACCATATATGTGACACAATCTGATATATATATAATTTGGCTAACATGCTTCCGTAGTTGAAATGCTAATGAGTAAAATTTTAATTTTTTATACTCAAAATTTTAATTTAAGTAGCTCAATAAATTTTTTATATCATAATCTTATAGAATACTAATTTTCATTGTGTTTGGAATTAGTTTACTTTACTTAATGATTTTTGAAATATAGCTTTGAAATAATAGAAAAATAATAAAAAATATATATCAAAAAAATTATTAAGTATAGCAAACTAATTTCAAATACGATGAAAAATAGTATAGCACAAGATTATGATATAAAGATTTTATTGAGCTACTTAAATTAAAATTTCAAACATGAAAAATTAAAATTTGACTCGTTAGCATTTCGGGTTGAAATGCTAACGGAAGTATGCTAGACAAACTATATATATAGAGAGAGAAATGCTAAAATACAACAGTTGCACGGATGCATCCGTGTACCGCGTTAAAATCTTAAAATTTAAGTTAAAAATGACTTATCTAAACCATTTAATTTATTCTCCATATTAAATTCTTGTACAAAATCAAATTTTATATTTTTTGAAAATTTTTTATTATTTTTGGGTGGAAAGAAAACCATCACTATTGGATGATCCAAAATCTTTAAATTAAGGAACTTTTTTTTGACCCAAAAAAATAGTAAATTTTTTTCATAAAATATAAAATTTGATTATCTACAAGAATTTTATATGGATAATAAATTGAATGGTTTGAATCGATCATTTTTAATTTAAATTTTGAGATTTTGACGCGTTATACGGATGCATCCGTGCAACACGTTGCAACACGTTGCATCTTAGCCTTGGTAATATATATATATATATATAGTACCATATCTACTGGAGGGATGACTGTAGATTGTACCATATCTTCGTAATGTAATGCATCATCTATAGTTGAGCTTTTGTTGGATATGGACAGACTCTATCTTGAATTAACCTTTTTTGGAAAACTTTTCACTGTGGATATTTGTAGTGTTCTCCCGGAAATGGTTCTTCGATAGATGTGCAACAGAAACAAATCCACGCAATTGAAATTAATTAGTCACTCAACGTACAAGAACATTAATATATATTACTGTAATGATTTTATATATAAATCTTGCTATCTAATTAATATCACTTGTAGTATAAATCACATTAAGAAACTAACTAAAATGACAAGAAGCGGATAGAGAAATGAAAAATCCATGATTTTAGCGGCAAATATAATTTTCTCCATGTAGGAAGTTGCACGTTCGAATCTCAGATGGGGTCATTTATAGACATTTAAAAGATGAATAATTTAGACTTCTATTTTTACTTAAAAAGGGGGGAAAACAAATGAGCTTAAGCTATTGTTAAGCATCGTTCTTGAGGGCCAGATTGAGTTTCTTAAGGGTCAAGTTTAATAAGAGATTTTAGAGTGCTGATTTTAAGGGACTTGATTTTTAAAAGATAAATCTTACTCTTATTAAGTTTTCCGGACTCTAAGGATCAAATAAGAAATTGATATTTTTTAAGTTAATTTATATTTATATAAAAATATTAAATTATATTTCTCTTTTTTGATATATTTTTTATTTTTCTATTTTTAAGTATAATTAATATATAATATTAAATATTAAAGAAAAAAATTTAGGAAGAATCGGATAAGGACTATGTTTCATAAAAGTTGATTTAAAAGTGCTTATTTTTTTAAAGTTGAGCCTGACTATTATTATTAGAAAACCCCGAACTATATTTGTAAAGATCGGATTTTTAAAGAGCCGATCGAACCAGATTTAAAGACTAAGCCCTTATGAGTACCTACCTATCGCTCTAATATCCATGTTTAAGCCGAGAGAAGGCATAATTTAGTTCTTTAATAATATCATAAAAAGATTTTCCGTTTAAAACATTAAAATATATATTCGTTCCTTCGATGTAACTATTTGGGGAAAGAACCGAACAACTTTACGTCACCCCTGCATCAATATTATTTTACCTCTCATTTTGCAAACAAACGTTCTAAGGGAACAACTACATGCGCTGAAGAAAATTAAGTTTTTTTTTGTAGGAAGTAGGCATTGCTATTTCTTAAATAAAGTTTATATGAAGGGGAGGGAAATTTTTACAATGGACTTTTAAATAAATACTAAAAATATTAAAAATAGAAAAAAATTAAAAAATATATTTTTTTACTTATAGATTGATATTATTTTAAATTTAATATAATTTCATTAACATTTGATAGTTCAACAAAGATCGTTAAATTGATACCATTGCAAATTGAATAAAATTTTGATGGTGATGAACATCAAACAATAATAAAATCGCATGATTGAAACACCATCAATTTATAGGTAAAAGAACATATTTATAATTTTTTTTCTATTTTAAATTCTTTTATTATTTATTTAAAAAAAATATTATCAAGATTTTTAAAATTGGACTATAATTTATACACAATATATGTAAATCATAAAGAAAATTTTGTGCTAGCAAATATCGTCCGACAATTTTAATGACAATACGACCAATTATTCTAATTTTTGTCATCATTTGTTGAATATTTCTATTTTGTAACCCATAAAAATATAGTCAATGCATTCACCAAGAAATGAACTGATAGCGCAGCTATGTATTAGCCGTTATTAAAAATGATTTTTTTTATCATGAGTGTGTTGTCACTCACCTTTCTTTTGAGTATGTTGTCACTCTTGTTACCGATAAGCTTGGCAGCCCATTTTTGTAAGGGACCAAGTTCTACAAGTGTAAAAATCCTTTTTAAATATATCGGCTCAACCTCAATTGTTAGAGGTTGAATGTCCCGGAGACGTAGGCATTGTTGAAGCCGAACTCCGTTACATCTCGTGTTCTTGCTTTATATTTACTTTATTTTCTCACGTTTTTTTGATTGTTATATTCTTGTGAGAATTGTATTGTTTTAAATCGTATTCCGCTGCCATTACACTTGAACATTAAGCCCCAAACCGGTTTATACATTTCTACCTTAGATTCTTTACATTCTTGCACCTTCTTGACCTTTCAATACCACCATCCTAAGGGCTTCAAAGGTCTATCAATAACAAACAAATTCAAAAAATATATAATTTGATCTTGAAAGATATTTTAATATCAAGATTATGTTCAACGGTTTGAATCGGCCATTAAAAAATTTAAATTCGAGATACGGACGTGAAGCACAAGAGGTTTGGTGCTCCATGGAGCACCCTTGTCTATCTCTCTCTCTCTCTCTCTCTCTATATATATATATATATATATATATATATAATTCTATATGAGTTCGACTATGGTGGTTTGCAAAGCACAGAGTCGGTGTGTGCTTTGCGCTCTATTTTAATCAAGTCATAAATAATCGATCTGAACTGTTCAATCTAATCTTCATATCAAAATCTATTAGTAAACCAAATTATATATTTTTTAGGATTTTTTGCTATTTTTTTCTGATGATGAGAAAATGACTTGATCTGAGAATTCTGATTTATCCAAACATGACAGTTTCCCCCCTATTAAAAAAATTAGTAAATGAATTCCAAAAAATATAAAATTTAGTTTACTAATAGATTTTGATATTGAGATTAGATTTAACGGTTTGGATCAATCATTTCTGACTTAAAATTAATAATAAAGCGTAAAACACACATCGCTCTTGTGCCTTGCAAAGCACCATAGTATAATTCTCTCTCTCTCTCTCTCTCTCTATATATATATATATAGAGAGAGAGAGAGAGAGAGAGAGAGAGAGAGTTAGGCTACAGTGCTACGTGTAGTATAGATAATCTATGTGCTATGAACTATTTCTCTATCCTTAAAGTTCAAATGATCTATCTAACTGGTCAAATAATTTTCATATGAAAATTTAGTTGGAGACCAAATTATATATATTTTTTAAAAATATTTACTATTTTTAAGATAGTTAGAAATAAAATTCTAAATAGCAATTATTATGCCATCACGACACAGTCATAAAAAAATCTATCACGCTATAGTATGTTATTTTAGTTGTTATTTCAGATAAGGAAGGGAACCCAATAAAAAAATAAGAGAAAGATGTAAGTTGGGGTCAAATTAGAATGTTGATAGCAGAGAAGAAAGAAATTTTAATCTAAATTTTATATAGAGTGATTAAGATTATATGTAAGATCTTGTTCTTAGCTTTTCAAGTATTTTGAATCACCTCAATCAAAATTCGGATGAAGAAATTATGATCATTTTAAATTTATTGTATATTAACAAATATACGATAGAGTACAATAGCGTCGTTATACTCTATACCCAATAGCGGCTTGCTATTGCCGCTATAGTACAAATAGCACACATAATGCAGTGTAGATGCATATCATAGCATTTAAATTTTGAAAATGCTATAACACGTTATTTAGAACACTAGTTAGAAATATCACTTTATTTTCTAACTATTTTAAAAAATAGTAAAAAAATTTTGGTTTCCAACTAGATTTTCATTTGAAAAATATTTTGACCTATCGGGTAGTCCATTTAAACTTTAAAAATAAAAAATTAGTCCTAGCACATTGATCATCCGTACTATGCATAGAACGGTAGCCTAACTCTCTCACTATATATATAATTGAAGATCAAATTTTAGAAAATTTTTACTATTTTCTAGCTTGTTAGAAAATCATTTGATTTAATTATTATGAGTTGTTTAAAAGAAGTGATTTTTTAACTATCTAAAAAAAGAAAAAAGAAATCAGTCCCAATAAGTTTTTCATATGAAAATCATTTTGAGCGGTTCGAATCAACCATTTATGTTTTGAGAGTGAAAAACTAATTCATAGTATGAGAGTAATCTGTACTATGCATAACACCATGGTACAACTCTCTCCCTATATATAGAGTTATGCTACAATTATTCACGAAGTACAAAATATTTTTGTACCTCGCACCGCATCTCTCATCCTTGAATTCAAAACATTTATTCAACCGTTCATATTATTCTCCATATTAAAATATAATTGGAGGTCAAACTTTATATATATAGTTGCTCTACGGTGCTACGCGTAACACAGATCACCCATGTGTTATAGGTTGTTTCTCAATTTTTAAAGTTTAAATGATCAATCAGACCATTCAATATAATTTTCATATTAAAATCTAGTTGTAAATCAAATTTTATATTTTATAATTTTATTATTTTTTAGATAGTTGAAAAAACTCTTTTTTTGAATGGCTCATAATAATTAAATTAAGTGATTCTCTATCTATTTAAAAAATATAAACTTTACTGTACAACTAGAGATTTTAATATGAAAATAATTTTACGAGGTGAGATAAAAGCATCCTGAAAGAAAGGAAATAATATCACAGATCTATGAATTTGTTTTTTTGTTGGTAAATCTTCTCATGCAGCAAGAATACGTATGATAAGGAAACAGAAAAGGGAAACACACGTTTTAGTCACCACTCACAATAAGAAACGAGAAAAAAAAAGAAACCAATGCATATTTTTAATATATAAAGAGAGTTAATCTTTGAAACTTTTCAAGCACATCATATCATCATTTTTTTTTCACCGTTAATTTTATTTAAATCTTTTCATCTTCTTCAATTTAAAGGTTTATATAAAATAGTTTCTTTCTCCTAGTCCCTGATCGATGACGAAGGCGATTTTGGTCTCGTCTCTGGGTGCATCTTAATTTGATTGTATCCTGATAACACATCCATGATATCTTTTATATGATCATTTATAGATTATTATGTGTCTAATTATATTATTTATTATTATAATAATTATTTAGGGTTAACTTTTTAAGCTTTTTAAATATATCACATCATTATTTTTTTCACCATTGATTTTGTTTAAATCTTTTCATCTTCTTCCATCCAAGGGTTTATATAAAATAGTTTCTCTCTCCTCATTTAAAATAGTATTTCAGGTAAAACTTAACTCTTAAAATGATCTATTTTTTTATATGATAATTCATAAATTATTATGTGTCTAATTATATTATTTATTACTATAATAATAATTATTAAAATTATCATTATTATTTAGTATTTAAAAATATTATGTCTAAAATTTATTAAATATATTTAAAATTTTATATTATTAATTATTAATTTGAGGACTATATTGTCGGGATTATGCCCGAGTTACAGCCCGAGCATTACATAAAGAGAGTTATGTTTTCAGCCTTTTCAAGCATGCCACATCATCAATTTTTTCATCATTTATTTTGTTTTAATCTTTTCATCTTATTAAATGTAAATGTTCATATAAATTAATTTCTCTCTCTCCTCATTTAAAGTAAGGTGTATTATATTTAAGGTGAAACTTAACTCTTAAAATGTTCTAATTTTTTATATGATCTTTATAGATTATTATATGTTAGTTATATTATTTATTATTATAGTAATTATTATTATTTTTAGCATTTAAAAATATTGTGTATACTTTTTTAATATAAATATTATTAAATATATTTAAAAATTTATATTACTAATAAATTATTTAAGAACTATATTGTGAGGCGAATATGAATTGCAGTTCTAGTACAAACAATCTTCGTAATGTAATGTCGACACTGACCATATATAAATATATGTGACACAATTTGATATATATTATACAGTACCATATCTACTGGAGGGATACCGAAAATAGTACCGTATCTATAGTTGAGTTTTTTTTAGAATATGGATAGATTCCATCTTTAATTAACCTTTTTTGGAAAACTTTTCACGTAGTCGATTTTTGTAGTGTCCTCCCAGTCCCGGAAAAGGTTCTCTGATCGATGTGCATGCATGATAGCAACAAAAACAAATCCAAGCGATTGAAATTATAGTCATTCAACAAGAACATTAATATATATAACTCTAATAATTTCATATATAAATCTTGCTACTAATAAGTAGCGGAGCCATCTTTGTTATATTGGGTGCAAATGAGCTCACTCAGATTTGAAAAATTACTTTATATATAACAAATTAAATGATTTTTAATTAATACTGTTGACATCAATGAAATTATTTTCTTCCTCCGTCACTTTACCTAATTAACATCACTTGTAGTATAAATCACATTAAGAAACCAAGCACCTAAAATGACAAGCTGACAGAAATCCAAGCTTAACCTATCGCTAGCTCTAATATCCATGTTTATGATGAGAGAAAGCAGAATTTAGTTCTTTAATAATATCATTAAAAAAAGATAATCCCTTTAAAACATTAAAATGTATTTTCGTTCCTTCGATATAAATATTTGGGGAAGAACAAAACAATTTTACGTCACAATAGTATCAATATTATTTTACTCTCATTTTGCAAACAAACAAAGGGAATAATTAGGGGCTAAAACAGAAAAGATCGGTAGAAGATGTCTGAGTTAAGAAAATAACATGTCTAGATCAAATGGTTTAATATTTATTTAAAATTTCATTATCAACATTTTTAAAATAAACCATTGTCAGGATCCCTTATGAAAGAGACGAGAGAGACTATAGGCTGGTCCCCTACCTAAACCTTTTCATTTATTGACAATGCTAGTACAATTGACTAGTCATAAAATTCAATTCACCTGGCCATTCCAGGTTTGCAAGAACCAGTGGGAGTAAAAAAACCTAAGCCCCGTGTAATTGGACCACCTCAGCGTAATGCTACCCCTAACCCATGCCTAGATCCTAGCTTAAGGGCATCAATCTCTTTATACGTAAGGAATAGGACAACCAGAGCGGATTTAGCTTGGGCCAGGGCAGCTGCCTCTGGATTTTGAAACATATTATTTTTCAGTAATTTATTTTTTCTGAAAAATTTTTTTGGCCTTGAATTGTGTGATTAATTTTATTGAGAAATAATATTTAATATCATGCATAATAAAATAATTATATAAATATATCAAAATATAAAATTTCTTAGACGAAAACTTTCTTCATCAACTTGATTATCTATTACTTTTTGTTGTTATTTTAATAATATTTTTATTAGATAAAAATATATATTAAATTATTAATTTTTATTTAGTATCCAATTAGTTAATAAATTTGAACCCGATAAATTATTATAATCCGATAATTAGCCGACTAAAATTCTGCATCCAGCTTGGGGACACAAAATTCTCTGTTTATGTGACACCTTCCTTTCCTGGTGATCAGGTTGTCAAAATATCTTTCTCAAAGTTCGAGGCCTCAACAAATCAAAGGACCACCGTCTATTAGACCCAATAACTGATATTTAATGCGCGGAGCTATTTAAGGAGCAATAATTGTAATATTGAGAGTTGAGGGAATTTCTTTTATATTAGAACCCATTTTGTCCTTCTCTTTTAATATTGTATTTGTAATTAATGGAATAAAATTAATATGAAAATCATTTAAATATCATATATATGATTTTTTTTCTTAAAAGGTGCTGGTGACAGTCTCATAGAAAAAAATTTCATTGCATAAAAATTTATCTAATGATTCTTTACGTTCAAATTATCTCTTATATGATTTATATAAAGAAATGGAAAACAGCTTTTAGAGCGCGTAAATATAGTCAAGCATCAATGATGAAGTCCATATTTTTAATTTTTTTCATGGCCTTATAAATAGAGGTGTCAATGGGTCAGGTCGGGCCGGATTCGGATCGGGTCACATTATTTTATTATTATTTTTATCCGATCTGATTAAATTCAGGTCAAAAAATCTTGATCCATGCCCGATCTGATCGGGTCACGGGTGAACCCGACTCGTATAAAATAATTAAATATTTATTAATTATTTTTATATAATTTTAAGCAATTAGATATTAATTAATTATATAATTAACCTTAATTAATGTATATTTAAGCTTTAATTAGTACTAAATCATAAGATTACTTAAAAAATATAATTAATCGGGTCAGATCGGGTTGATCCGAACCCGACCCGATTCGGGTCAAAAATATCATACCCATACCCGATCCATTTATTTTCAGATCATGTCGGGTCAGGTCAATAATTGACATCCCTAGTTATAACCAACAACTTAATTCCTTAACCTTGATATAATTTATACTTTAAAATTTCTAATTAATTGGGTTAAACTTGAGACTAATAATGGTGTTATGCACAACTATTTAAGTTCTTGATATTATACCAGAAAGTTTATAAATAATTTGCATACCATCATGTGAGATGTTCAGTGGGCATGTGATAATTTTTTTTGCCGATTTTATAGTTTCCACTAAAAAAAATTAAAGAACACAACAGGTGGAATTGTAATCAATTCAAATTAATTTAATAATTTTCTTATATAAATAAATTAGATTTATACTATAAGTAGTATGGTGTTAAATGAGAGTAACTTTAGTATTAAGAGTCAGCTCTCAATATTGAAATTATTGATCTCAAAATAGCGCTCCCCATATTTAATTAATTAACTTTCTCTACATATGTATTTGTTACATGTATTTTTTTACGTAATTTTGTACATATATAAGAGTCTGGAATATATGTAGTTTAGTGGATTAGCTATGAATATTGTAGTTCTCAAGAGGCTGATCGACTTAACTATTAAATTTTGTGCTAATTAAAAAGGATTCCTCATCCTGAATTTACCTCATTTTTTTTATGCATAGATCTTATCGTTGTGTTATTAGCTATAAAAGCACGATACTAATTTTATTTAATGTTGGAAGTTTGATGTAAGGACAATATATATTGATGGGTTTTTTTAGATATAGAGAATTGGTGTTTTTATGTCAGAATTTTGTGAGCTTAATTAGTTCCAATTAATTGTTCGGCTCTGCAACATTAATAAATGTTGTGCCGTACGTACATTGTAATTTTAATTTTTGAGGAAAGTATCATGTAGATCAACGAACAACACTAGCAAGAAATAGTATTAAACAAATGTTGCAAAGCCGAACGGTATATTATATATTGTAGTTTTAATTATTGAATACTATTTCTTGCTAGTATTGATCGTTGATTTAATGATACTTAATTTCCCTTAAAAATTAAAACTATACAATGTACATAAGGCACTACATTAATAAATGTTGCAAAGCCGAACGATTAATTGGAACTAATTAAGCTCGCAAATTTCTGACAAATAATACACTAATTCTCAATACCTAAAGTTTTTATGACACTGTTTGATTTCAACACAAATTAATGGCGATGACAAATAGATGTACGTGGATATAAATAGTTTCACTTTGGAATTGAAATCTCAACTCGCAGATTTTGGGACCTAACTAATAGCTCCACGAGAATTTGGACAAATTTTCGGTACAAGTTTGCATGTGCTGCTGTGCAAGTTAAATCAAAAACATCAAAGTGGGTTCCCCACCAAAAAGAAAAAGAAAGATCAAAAATGAAAAATTTGGTGCCATCACCTGGTACTGTGCCCTTTTATATGCCGACAAATTGAACTTCCAAAGTAGCTAAGAACGACTTAATTGTCACCCGAAAAGCAATTAATTTGTCCTTATCTAAATTCTTTCAGGTGTAATTTATATACCAATTACTTCTGACAAAAGTTTTTGACATAATTAACAAAGACCGATATCGATATGTTAATTAAGAGTCTTAATTTTGGTACATCTTATGAGCGCATTGTTAATTCTGGTGACGTGAGCTTTCTTTCAAGTAAAGCTAGAGTGTTGTTAGCTTATCAAGGTTCTTGCTACGCTTAATGTAAAATTCTCTTGAATATATTGACTTCAATTAATAAATATAAATCATTAAAATCAATCTACTTCGTGGTTAACACACCTATATGATAAATTAAAATAACTAATTTTCAATTTTATTGAATATAAAATCAAGTAATCAAAAATGACAAAAAGAATGAATGTATAAAATAACTCATAAACTTTTAATATGATGATTTTTTTTTGAAGTAGTGGTGCTTGATGATTTTATACTAAAGAAATTCCTAATTTAATGAATTTATAAGAGCATCAATATCTTATTGTCAAATTAATTATCAAATTTTATTTGATAATAGTCACTTTGATTTTAAAAATGTAGAGACTAAGAAAATTAGATAATTATCAAAATTTAACTGTCTATTTGACAAATCATATCAGCCAAGGGAGTCTTGCACGCCCTTGCTTCGTAGGGAAAAATAAGCATGAAAGTACTATTTTGACAAGACTATCTCATCGAGCGATGCCTGATTAATTTATTTATCGAAGAGATTATCAATTCAACTAACGTGGCGTGAAATTTTGATTTTAGCAATCGGCAACGATGCTGAAGTTTTATTGTTCAATTAGTACTCGTGATGCCGATCAATTTTAATTAATTGTTTGAATTCGTGCTTTGATGTTGATTCAACAAACTTTTAGTTAAACATGCTAAAAATTATGATATATTTAAGAACGCGTTAACTTCTTTTATTTTTAAAGTCTAAATAATTGATATGAACCACTTAAAATATTTTTCATATGAATATCTAATTACAGACTAAATTTTATATTTTTTAAAATTATTTTACTATTTTTTAAATAGTTAGAAAATCACTTGATTTAATTATTATTAACCATTCAAAATGAGTGATTCGAACTATCTAAAAAAGTAAAAAATTCCAAAAAAATATAAAATGTGGTTCCCAACTAGATATTCATATTCATATGAAAAATATTTTGAGTTATTTGGATTGACCATTTAGACTTTAAGAACGAAGAACCGATCCATAGCACAAAATCGATTTGTGTTATACATAGCATCATATCCCATCTATATATATATATATATATATATATATGTGTGTGTGTGTGTGTGTGTGTGTGTAGAGTAAAGATATCATAAGCTTAAGCTCACGAAGGTCTTCCGTGAGCTTAACTCAAAAAGTATATCAAATCATCTCCAAATTTTAATTTAACTGTTTACCCTAAAATATTTCAAGAGGAGAGTGAGCAGATTCAAGTAAATAATATTAAAAAAATAATCATAAATCATATAATCATAAGAAGGAGGCAGAGAAGGAGAGGGAGAAGAGCCACCAGTCGGGAGAGGTCGCTGCTATGATCCGAAGCCAATCTATTAATCCCACAAGGGAAGTTGAGCAATGATCACATGATATAAATACCCTATTATCACCCCATCATTTGAGTAGATGACTCTCAAGAGACTCATGAGAGAGAGAGGTCTTGAGCTGTCATCCTCGTGGTTATTTGGCCTGACAAGTGGGTCACACACCCATTGGCAGAGATAAAGGGAGAAATTCAAGAGAAATACCCAAAAATTCAAGAGAAGTGCCTAAGATAAACCTTAATTGCAGGAATAGAGAGATTATCAGGCAATCAGTAGGATGTTGTGTTCAAAATCAGTATTTTAATACAGCCAGATAAATGATATTTAATGTGATTTGATTTTATGCACAAAAACTTGAAGGTCAATTTCACAAAGTTCATCAGATACCCATGTAAGTTGCATCTGATTGAACTGATATCTAACTCAATTATTGACACATGATTAACTTTTGATCAGATAGAGTTGGACTTAGCAATAATATCATAAATAGATGTTTGACTAACAACACAAAATAATATTATTGGCACAAGCATCAAGCTTCAACATTCATATTTGAGATTTTATGTGATGAATAATAGGGTTTATCTTAAGAAAATTTTTAATTCAGAGAGATAAGGGAAAAATGAGAATTAAAAATTATAGTGGTAATTATCAAGAATTTAGGGATTTTTGGTAAAAATTTCATAATTTTTGGACAAGTAAAATAGATTAATCAAGGGCTGAGATTCAATCAGAGACTTGTGTGAGTACAATTTGGGGACAACTTGTGTGTCACCTCAGCCTAATTAGCACTAAGCAGTACACTAAACAGTTGATGATTGGATCTATGAACCCAGACTCACAGAACTTACATGTGGGCCCTATATGTCAGCAATTCAACAGGCAGTTCATATATTAATCTATGCACCAAACCTACACAGAAATGAAGCTAGAGATTTAAATCAAAAGGAAAAAGCGATGTGTACCCGACTCACGCGCATGGTGCCTCTAGCAGTGGGCCTCAATGTATTGTAACTCTTGTGCGCCAAAACCAGCTCCTCTGAAGCCTTCTCCTTCCCCTTCCATCTCTTTCTTCTTCTTCTTCTCGACGAGGCAGATGGCGTCATTGATGTCGATCAAGCTCTCCAGGGCTTCAAGCTTCGATTCCTTTTAGCTAAGCTGCCAAATACATAGAAGAGAGAGGGTCAGTACTTGGAATTGAGAAAGAACAAGTGAATATGGCAGTTGAGAGAGGTGATTACCTCGGGCAAGTAATGAGGTACTCCAATCCTTACTTTAAAATCTGAAATTGAAGATGTAGACCTTCTGTACTCACTTAGGCGACGTTGTAGGTGAAGAAAGGAATAGTAATTTGGCATTGAATTGAAGCAATTGAGATAAGGTGATAAGATCGGGCAATTTATGGAAAGCTTAAACCTTATGTTATAAATCCGAATTGGTAATGCATATAGCCTCTACACACACACGATGCCGATTAAATGATCGAGAGTAGCAATTGTATGAGGGAAGTGTGGTTTGAATCAAGGTTGAACTCGGGTGAATGAATTTCAAGCTTAAGAGGTGCACCGGAGTTATAACAGAGAGAAGAGACGCTTTAGATGCATTGAGATGAGTATATATAGCATCTTCAGAGGTCTAGAAGGTTCCACCAGTGAGTGAGAATTGAAGAAGTGGTCAAACTTGGTTAACAGTCAAAAACTCATATTATATTCATTTTAAATGGGGCCCACACCATAACCAAATGAATAATAGAATGTGAGAATCATGTTCATAGACCAGGGAAGCTTATTTAATGGTGTATGGATGATGTAACCCCCCATTAGTGCAATTCAGAAAGAACATAAGAGAGAGAGAAGAAATATATAGACAACACTTAGAGATTGAATATAGAGCTCAGAAAGAGAAAGATAGTAATTGAGTGCAAGAAGAGAAGAAGAAGAATTAGTATAATCGATTGATCTCAACTTGAGAACTCGATTCATTCATCTCAATTACTTGATTTGAGGTGAGTTCTAAGTTCTGTTCTTTGTTAATTGAGAGTTTGCAAGTTGAATTTTTAAAAATCGGAGCTTAAGAAGTGTAATTGTAATGGCTGTGCGACCCTTTTTCGCGCGCCGCCGCACCGCCGCCGGGCGATGGGTTCTGCGGAAGAAGGACACGGAGATCCCTCCCGAGCGTGCATCTGCAGGGTGTCGGCCGATTCTGCCGTTTAGAGATATTTGGATGCACATTCAGGGGGTTTTTTAGTGATTGTGAGTTCTTGTAGATTCCGGTGGGCGCAAGCCCCCACCGTTAATTACCCTGGGCTACGAACCTCGAGGCACCTCTGGATCTTTGAAAGAGAGAAGCAAATAGTATAGTTAAAAGATGGTCAAGTGGTCGTCTAGGTTTATAAAACGGGGTCTACGGAAGATGAACCTACAAACAGATCGGTTCAATCTATGGAAGACAAACCTACAAACAGATCGGTTTTGTCCTATGGGGGACGAACCTACAAACAGATCGGTTCAGTCCATGCCACCTCGAGATGTAACCTTACCAACAGACCAGGTTAATCTCTTCATAGGGGGCTTGAGGTGAGTCTACATACAGACCGACTCGACCTCTGTTGATCTAGAAGATAAACCTACAAACAGACCGGTTTAATCTTAACTAGTCAACAACCAATCACACAAAATACAACTCGAAGCGCTGAGCCGGTTGATCTTGAGGTTGGTGAATCAGGAGAAGGGTGGATATGGCCCACGTATTTCTTCTCACCGATCTTCTAGATCATGAATTCGTAGCACTAAGCCGATTCATAAACCTAGGAAACACAATTGCACACAATATTAAACCTGAAGCGCTGGGCCAGTTCAACATTGAGGCATGTGTTAGTGAAGGAACCTACCTACAGAACGGTTCACATTCACTGTTTTGTGGATGAATCTACCAACAGACCGATTCAATCTCACAGTCTCGGGAAATGAGTCAGGAGACAAACTCGTCGACGGACGAATTCAGTCTTGCCAGCTCAAATGGTCATGAATTACTTGTTCATGACACCGAGTCATTAAGATGTCACTTCGCTCGGACATCATAATGTTCTTCTTCTTCAAAGTCGACATATCTCTCCATGCTGATGTCGTAGTCTTGGTCATTCTTTAGTGAACGTCAAGATGTTCTTGTCTCGACTAATCATTCTACGTGTTGCATTACTTGTGCAAAATTACTATGGTGCCCTACACCCCTTGTGTGAGCGTATCCAATCATGAGTTACTTGCTCATGGCAGCGAGTCATTAAGATGTCACCTATCTAGGACATCATAATGTTCTTCCTCTTCAGAGTCGATGTATATCTCCATGTTAGTATCGTAGCTCTGATTATTCTTCATCAAGCGTCAAGATGTTCTTGTCTCGACATGTTCCTTCATGTTACTATCGAAGCCTTAATCATTCTACGTTAGGATGTTCTTGTCTCAACGTATCTCATTATTCTTCATCAAGTGTCGAGATGTTCTTGTCTCGACGTATCTTCTCTTGTTGCTATCAAAGCCTTAATCTCCTCACGTCAAGATGTTCTTGTCTCAACGTATCTTCTTCACATTGCTATCGAAGCCTTAATCATTCTACGTCAAGATGTTCCTGTCTCAACGTACCTCCTTTATATTGCTATCAAAGCCTTATTCATCTCACGTCAAGATGTTCCTGTCTCGACGTATCTTATTATTTTTCATCAAGCATCAAGATGTTCTTGTCTCGACACATCTTCTTGTATTGCTATTAAAGCCTTAATCATCTCACGTCAAGATGTTCCTGTCTCAACGCATCTTCTCGTGTTGTCATTACAACCTTATTTATCCTCTGTCAAGATGTTCTCGTCTTGACTAACCATTCTAAATGCCATATCATGTGTGCAAGTATTCATATGTGGCTCTACACTCCTTATGTGAGCATATTTATTCATTTCTAAAATGCACAAAATCTATTATAATATCTTCCATTATTATGAAGATGCATTTATTATTATTATTATTATTATTATTATTATTATTATTATTATTATTATTATATTCTTATTACTATTATTATTTCTTATTACTATTATTTTTATTTCTTAAACTCTATTTATCTATGTAGAAAATTATTTACAAAAATAATAGGAAAGGGGTTAGCTATTTAACCAGAGTTTCATTTATATATTTTTTATTATTTTTTTATAATAGCTAAAGTAGTAAAATTTTATTTTTATTATTTCTAAACTCTATTTATTCTGTAGAAAATTACTTACAAAAATAATAGAAAATAAAATGACTATGATTTTTATTTGTATTTTTAAAATGTTTATAATAGCCAAAGTAATGGAATTTTATTATTATATTCTATTATATTGTAATACTATTCATTATGTAAGAATCATTTACAAAATCAAAAGATAGTTAGCTATACTATTTTACTATTATTATTATTTTTTTTTTATTTTTATTATTTTTTTATTTTTAATATCTATAATAGCTAAAAAGAAATCATTACTAATATTCTATCCTATTTATTATACTATTCATTATATCTACTTTTATTATTTCTATTTATTATCTATAGAAAAGTATAAGATTTTTATTATTACCATTATTAGTTGAAAAATAACTATAAGAGATGAAATTTAGTATACTTTTATTACAACTATTATTTTTATTTCATTTTATTCATCAAAAAGTATTTTTATTGTATATTTGTACAGAAATAACAAAAGAAATACAATTCATATTATAAAACTATATTATCATTCTTTATTATAAAAGAAAATGTATTTTTCTATTTATTACCATGGTATTATATTTTTGTATTTTTGTGCTATTTATTTTTATTATTCTTCAACATAATATCCATTATTATTCATATATATTTTATTTATCAAGGAATATAGCTAATCCCATTGTTTATTATAGCATATTATTATCATCATTATTATTTAAATGGAAAATCACTTGAAAAATCACTAAAATATATCTAGTTATTATTTATGATTTTTATTTGTATTTTTGGAATTTTTATAGTATTTAAAATGACAAGTCAAAACTAGGTCAACTATATCAATATATGTAATGTATTTTGCTTTTAAATTGTTTTATCATGATTATATTTCTAAAACTGAAATATTATTGAATAGAAAAATATTATGAAAAATAAGGAAATTTTAGAAACAAATTTGGGTCAATTTGGAGTTCAGGAACATTTTCAAATCATTTATTTACTCCATATTATCACTATTCTGTTATTATTTAATTAATGGGCTTAATCTGGGCCGCCAGATCTGTATCAAGATCAGCGCCTATCTTTTATTTAACTCCATTCTTATTTGGGCCGCCAGATTCGCTTGAGATAAGTGTTAGATGGATCTACGGCCCAGATCCTTTCTTGGTTTAATAATCGGACTTCTTAACAGATCCCGTGTGTTAATCATCTTCAAGATCAGCGCATGCTTCAAGGTTCGTGCCAACGGTTCTTTCATCTCTTCCGATTTGTTCCTACGTCAGGATTCGTGCCGAATGGCGCTTCCGGCGGCCGGAGCATCTCTTCCATGATCAGGTCGGTGCTTCTGCATCGTCTTGCTTTGGAGAGTTCTTTTATGGTTCTTGATCGAGAATCCATACGGTGAGAGATGCCATATGATGGTACCGAGTAGTGTGTCAGTTAGAACCGGTACTGAGATGCTTCTTTCGTTAAATTCGGCGAAATTGATCAAAGTTATTAACAATTACGAGGTCAATGAGCATCGTCTAGGTATGGAGATGCGGCATAGGATGGGCAGAGGGCTTCTTTCTCGTTCTTGAAGGTGTTGAAGCAACTCATCACACGGCAATGCATGGTACCGGTCGGTACCAAGCTTAATTAACTCAATTCGTGCCCTTTTCTCATCAAATCAACACCCCTCAGGCCTAAAGGCGCACCTAGGCGTAGCTAGGGCCAGTGGCTCACTGAGTTGAGTGCTAATTTGAACAAATTTGGATTTGAGAACTCGGCGATACACTGGTTCTAACAGAATCAGTGCATTATAATGAAATTGCAACGCTAGGGTTAATTCTAATCAATCAAGGACAATTCAATCAAGAAAATTACAAAGATATGAACTTGTATACCTCAGTTTCATGTGATCATAAGCTAATGAATACTAAAATGAAAAATTTCAATGAAAATCAGTATATCAATAACTAAATTACAAATTCTTGACTTTATAACCGATTCAGGCCTAAAGGCTCACCAATCACTTTGTGATTGGGCCAGTGGCTCACTGAATGCGGCTGATTATTGATGATTGATGCCTTTCAAAGAGAAACAGTGGAAAAACAAATGAAAGAAGCAAAATTTCCGAAGGGAGAGAGCAAGAGTAAAGAAATATATTCAATTGACTATTCAATAACTATGAATTGAATGTTTTAAAATCAATTTCAGAGAAAGAATACAAAGAAACCATCCATGAACCAATGAATATTACCAATTACCTTTTATTCTTCACAGAAACAAGAAATTGAATAATCTCTCTTCTAGCTATTCACTCTCTCTCTCTTGTCGACTAGAAAAGTGTATGTGGGTGTATGTTCTTGATCCTAATAGCTCTGCCCCTCTCCACTGTTGCTGAATTTCAGTTTATATAAGCTAATTAGGCCGATTATACTCAATTGTGATTGGTTAGCTGCCTTCCACTCGGATTGCCACCTTGGATACATCCTCACCCTTCATTCTAATTCAATCAACGGCCCAGATGGGTTTGTGTTTGTTGCTGCAGCTGTATAACCGTTTCTGTTATTCCCTTTGACTGTGCCGTGACTAATTTGACTCCAATTGAGCACATGTTCTATTGGATGAGCGGTCCCCTCACTGCTAGATTGTATTTAAACATCCCTTCATCACTGTCAACAACTCTTCACTCTCAATTGCACTGGGGCTTGTTCAATTCAAAATCGCGTTTCTGCCTCATTCTCTCTCTTGATCAATTTCAGATCATTTCATCCAATTGTCTCGCTCATTCACCCCCATTAGTGTCGCCTCACCTTGGAGATGCCGCTTAGCAATGCAATTTGATCCCTAAAGCATCAATTGTACTTATCTCTTTGCTACTGCTTTTGGCAATTTCCGATCTTTGAACCCTCTGTTGACTCAATTGCTTCATAATCACCTATCAATCTGCGTCGCCTTAGCTCAAGGAAGTTGTTTTGCAACTCACTTTGATATTTAGAGCACCAATTGGATTTCTTTCTTTAGCTCAATTTCGGGTACTAACTCAATTTCCACTTCTGTTCATCTCATTTTCTCAATTGACCTAATAATATCCTTTATTCTATCGCTTGATCATCACTGCTCTCTTAGATTGCCTTTAATCATGGTGAGGCGCCAAGGAAAGAAGAGAATGCGAGCTGTGCTGGACTCGGGCAATGGCGAGAAGAAGGAGGAGGGAGAAGGCCCTTCCGCCAGCTTGGATGCGCATGGCACACGCGCACCAACGCACGGGAGAGAAAGGGGGCAGTGGTCTAGAGCTCATGCACCAGGTTCACCTTCTTTTTCTTCCTTTGTTTAAATTCGTTTGCGCTGAGTTGAATAGATAGGATGAATGGACTTGGTTTATATCTCTAGCTTGTGATCCTAGCCTTATCCATCTGACTACTGGGTCCCACCTGTAAGGTTTAAGCGTTCAAGCCTGTGAGGTTAGCAACTGATTAATGCTAATATGTTGAGGTGGCTCTTCCTGATTGGTTGATTGCTTGTTAAACAAATCCTTAACACTAATGATCTGTAAATGGTGGGTGATGTGGCTCTGCCTAGTAATGCCATGTGTGTTGTCATCTGCTGACCTGTACCAATCATAGGAAGCCATCTGTCTCTCCTTGTACACACTGTATGATGACATGGCACCAGTGAGTGCATGCCATGTGGCATCCAATGGGGCCCACTTGTCAGTCGCCTTATAGCATAGTGGGATTCACAGTGGTGAGGTGGACCAATAAGGGGAGGCCACATGGCAATGGGCTGTTGAGGTGGCCTTATAGCATACTGCCATTTGTCTTGCTGCTGGATGAGGTGGCTGCTGATGTGGACCAATGGCTGACTGCCATGTGGCATAGGTGGGGCCCACTTGTCAGGTCTGTAGGGGTGTGGGGCCCACATGGCTGAGGTGGACCAATGGGGTGCTGACACGTGGCATGAGGTGGCCCAATGAAATGCTGACACGTGTCACACCCTCTCTCTTCTCTGATTCGGTATAGGTGTGCTTAGGATCCCCAGTTTACACCCAGATGTGTCTCTGTCCCCAGATTGCACCCAGATAAACCCTTGATTGAATCTCAGCCTTTGATCAGTCCATTTATTCTGCCTTTATTTTCCCTGAATTTATTCTGATAGCTCCACTTATCCAAAAATCATGAAATTTTCACCAAAAATCCCTAAATTCATGATGATCATCCCTGTAATTTTTAATTCCATTTTTACCCCCCCTTCTCTGGATTAAAAATTCTTTTATTCATAAAACCCTATTATTCTTTATGGATTAATCCCTGATCTCAATTGTAGCTCTGTGTCTCTGCCAATTATCTCTCTCTTGCAGAAATCACCCTAACTAAATACCAATTAGACTTATATTGATATTCATTAGGGCTTGATTTGATCAAATGCTGACTACTTATCAGCAATTAATACAAATCTAGACTTGATCAGGTGGTTGCTCCCAGCTTTGGCACCTGATCAGTCTTGTGAAATTGACTTTCAATCCCTTAACATGAGGGTGACTTGGTCAAAGAACTGACTACTTATCAGTAATTGACACAAATCAAAGCATGGTTAGGTGGTTGCTCGCAGCTTTGGCACCAGGTCAGCCTTGAAAGCAAAATCACATTTGGAATTTCTCATGACTAGTTGCATCAAAATGCTAGCTTGGCATTGACATCATTTCATGTAGTATAGGGATTATACTGCTTCAGCTCCTTTCTAGGGTTAGCTCCAAAGGCAGATTTCTAGGGTTCAACTCTGACTCCTTCAATAGGTCACTGAGGTGTGGGGTCCACTTGTCAGTGAAAATGGTCACATGGTGACTCATCAGATAGGCTATGTTATTAGACTCATCTGCAAGGGACTGCCAGGTGGGTCCCACTTGTCAGAGAAAATATAATCAAATGGCTGACCCATCAGGAGATTTTCTCTCTCCTAAATCTCCCGAGGGTCAGCCACTTCAAATGAGCAGAAAGTGGCTGGGTATTTATATCCTTGCTCCATATTTAGGATTTCCTTGTGGGATTAATGCTTAACCTCTGTTCCGGGTTAGTTAGCTTTCTTTAGCAAAATAGGCTAGGTCCATGTCATCGGAGCTGCTCATAAGGGACTGCCATGTGGGTCCCACTTGTCAGAAAAGGTATAATCACATGGTGACACCCAAGAGGTCTCCTCTCTCCCTCGATCTTCTTGGGTGTCACTCATGCTGAGTGGATAGAGAATAGCGGGGTATTTATACTCTCCACTTTGCGCCCAGCATTCCATTGTGGGACTAATGGATTTGTTCCGGGGTTAGGCAGCGACCTCTCCTGATCGGTGGGCCACCTTTCTACTGCTCCCTCTCTTCTTCCCCTTCCTTATGATTTATCATCAATTTATTTCATTTATTCATCTATTCATCCTTGAAATTCTTTAAGGGTAAACAAAGAGCCACCCACCAAGACGAGTCTTGAACGCTCGAAAGGCTTGTCTTGGTGCATTATTCCTTATTATTCATCACTTCATTTCTCATGACGTCTTCTCTTCTTCGGGTATTGTAGTTTAAGGTTTAAGCGTTCAAGCCTGTGAGGTTAGCAACTGATTAATGCTAATATGTTGAGGTGGCTCTTCCTGATTGGTTGATTGCTTGTTAAACAAATCCTTAACACTAATGATCTGTAAATGGTGGGTGATGTGGCTCTGCCTAGTAATGCCATGTGTGTTGTCATCTGCTGACCTGTACCAATCATAGGAAGCCATCTGTCTCTCCTTGTACACACTGTATGATGACATGGCACCAGTGAGTGCATGCCATGTGGCATCCAATGGGGCCCACTTGTCAGTCGCCTTATAGCATAGTGGGATTCACAGTGGTGAGGTGGACCAATAAGGGGAGGCCACATGGCAATGGGCTGTTGAGGTGGCCTTATAGCATACTGCCATTTGTCTTGCTGCTGGATGAGGTGGCTGCTGATGTGGACCAATGGCTGACTGCCATGTGGCATAGGTGGGGCCCACTTGTCAGGTCTGTAGGGGTGTGGGGCCCACATGGCTGAGGTGGACCAATGGGGTGCTGACACGTGGCATGAGGTGGCCCAATGAAATGCTGACACGTGTCACACCATCTCTCTTCTCTGATTCGGTATAGGTGTGCTTAGGATCCCCAGTTTACACCCAGATGTGTCTCTGTCCCCAGATTGCACCCAGATAAACCCTTGATTGAATCTCAGCCTTTGATCAGTCCATTTATTCTGCCTTTATTTTCCCTGAATTTATTCTGATAGCTCCACTTATCCAAAAATCATGAAATTTTCACCAAAAATCCCTAAATTCATGATGATCATCCCTGTAATTTTTAATTCCATTTTTACCCCCCCTTCTCTGGATTAAAAATTCTTTTATTCATAAAACCCTATTATTCTTTATGGATTAATCCCTGATCTCAATTGTAGCTCTGTGTCTCTGCCAATTATCTCTCTCTTGCAGAAATCACCCTAACTAAATACCAATTAGACTTATATTGATATTCATTAGGGCTTGATTTGATCAAATGCTGACTACTTATCAGCAATTAATACAAATCTAGACTTGATCAGGTGGTTGCTCCCAGCTTTGGCACCTGATCAGTCTTGTGAAATTGACTTTCAATCCCTTAACATGAGGGTGACTTGGTCAAAGAACTGACTACTTATCAGTAATTGACACAAATCAAAGCATGGTTAGGTGGTTGCTCGCAGCTTTGGCACCAGGTCAGCCTTGAAAGCAAAATCACATTTGGAATTTCTCATGACTAGTTGCATCAAAATGCTAGCTTGGCATTGACATCATTTCATGTAGTATAGGGATTATACTGCTTCAGCTCCTTTCTAGGGTTAGCTCCAAAGGCAGATTTCTAGGGTTCAACTCTGACTCCTTCAATAGGTCACTGAGGTGTGGGGTCCACTTGTCAGTGAAAATGGTCACATGGTGACTCATCAGATAGGCTATGTTATTAGACTCATCTGCAAGGGACTGCCAGGTGGGTCCCACTTGTCAGAGAAAATATAATCAAATGGCTGACCCATCAGGAGATTTTCTCTCTCCTAAATCTCCCGAGGGTCAGCCACTTCAAATGAGCAGAAAGTGGCTGGGTATTTATATCCTTGCTCCATATTTAGGATTTCCTTGTGGGATTAATGCTTAACCTCTGTTCCGGGTTAGTTAGCTTTCTTTAGCAAAATAGGCTAGGTCCATGTCATCGGAGCTGCTCATAAGGGACTGCCATGTGGGTCCCACTTGTCAGAAAAGGTATAATCACATGGTGACACCCAAGAGGTCTCCTCTCTCCCTCGATCTTCTTGGGTGTCACTCATGCTGAGTGGATAGAGAATAGCGGGGTATTTATACTCTCCACCTTGCGCCCAGCATTCCATTGTGGGACTAATGGATTTGTTCCGGGGTTAGGCAGCGACCTCTCCTGATCGGTGGGCCACCTTTCTACTGCTCCCTCTCTTCTTCCCCTTCCTTATGATTTATCATCAATTTATTTCATTTATTCATCTATTCATCCTTGAAATTCTTTAAGGGTAAACAATGGCTTATCGGTACTAAACAATACCAATATGTTCTATTTCGCACTAGTGTACAACATGAATCATTGTATTGATCATCGATCAAACACCGTAGAGAAGTTCCTTGTGGCAAGGCGATGCTAGAGCACCTATTTGATCGGAAAATAATGGTCCCAGTCGCCGGCGACACCACCAGCATGAATCTCGGTGAGGCTATTGACTAGAGAGTCAAAGGGACGCAGCAGCACGAGTATTAACGCATAATCACAAATATTAAAGCACATGAGTAAATCTCAAAGGAGACCAGACGTTTGCAGTAAATTACATATTAAAAGAAAATAACAAACGTACCTGGACCGTTTATCACTTAATGGATTAATCTCATAACAGATCCAATGGCCCATCACATTGAAGCCCATTAAGTTAATAACAGAAAAATAAAATTTAATTAGTAAATAAATTATTTGAAAATATTTCTAAACTCCAAATTGATTCAAATTTATTTCTAAAAATCTATTATTTTTCATAGTATTATTCAGGATAAAAATACTTCATTTTAATAATGGTTATAATATTTTAATAATTCAAAATTTAAATCTTAATAATATAAATTTATATTTTGACCAAGTTTGTCTTGGAGTTTTAAATATAAATAAATATTAATAAAAATTTATAAAATTTATATAAAATATTAGAAAATAATATATGAATTTTTCATGATTTTTCAATATGAAAAATCTTTTGTGAATATTGGGCATAATAATTGATAGACCTTTGAAGCCCTATGATGTTGGTATAGAAATGTCAAGATAGTGCAAGAATATAAAGAACCTAAGGTAAAAATGTATAAATCAATTTGGGGCTTAATGTTCAAGTGTAATGGCAGCGGAATACGATTAAATCAATTCAATTCTTACAAGAATATAGCAATCAAAGAAACGTGAGAAAATAAAGTAAAGATAAAGCAAGAACACAAGATGTAACGGAGTTTGGCTTTAACAATGCCTACGTCTCCGGGACCCTCAACCTCTAACAATTGAGGTTGAGCTGATATATTTAAAAAAAGTTTTTACATTTGCAGAACTTGGTCGCTTACAAAAATAGGCTGCAAAGTATATCGGTAACAAGAGTGAAATCACACTCAAAAAGGTGAGTGACAACACACTCAAGAAAAAGGTCAGCTCTACAGATCAAAAAAATGTTTTCAAGAAGATTACAAAAGATCAAGTTGAGAGAATAGAGAGAAGCAAGATTGAGCTTGAACAAAGATTTGACTAATTGAGTGTATCAATCTATTGAATTATCTCTCACACTTTGTATATGGCTAGTAAGCTCTCTGGAGTAATGATTTAGCTAGATAGATCAAATTCCAACTCAGTCAGATAATTTTTCAGTGAGAGAGGTGATCCTTTTAAAATAGATTTTCTGAAAAAACTCTTTTTCGGCCTGAACCGTTATAACGGTTTACGAATCGTTATAACGGTTTAGAAAGAATAGCCGTTAGATCAACTGAGCTGAAACGTTATAACGATTTATCAAATCGTTATACGTTTCCCAAATCGTTGTAACGATTAATGAATCGTTACGTAATGATATATTCTGGTTTCTTTGAGAATGTTTCTGCCTTAGAATATTTTTGAGTATTGAGATGAACCGTTATAACGAATACTGAACCATTATAATGATTATCTGGGCAGAAGTGTCTTTCTTGTTGTTTAAGCTCAATTTATCTTGACCAATTCAACCCAGTTTGAGTCTAACTAAATCTAAACCTAATGTAGTCTTGATTAAGCTCTTGTATCCCAGCACTAGTCTTGGTTCTTGTGCACTAGTCCATTTGCATGTTAGTTCCTGCACAAAACTCAAACAAGGCAAATTGTAAAATTCAAGATTATTTTGCAAAATGACAAATCAAAGAAGATGTTAAGTGTAACAATAATAATAGGTAAGTAAATAATAATAAAAGGCATTTCATATGTGATAATGCTTTAATAAATAATAATACAATAAAATAAAGAAAATAATAAAATAATATTATAAATAAAATAAAAGGAAAAGTGAAAATATTATATTAAAAAATATTATGATAATTGATGACGATGATGATCATGATTATGAGATAATCATGATCAGGAGGTGATGATGTCCTGATCAGGCAGTGATGGTGATCATGTGACAGAGATAATCATGTTAAGATGATAATCATGTAGGGATGATGATCATGATGATGATCACATGATGATATTCATGATCATATAGGGATGATGATCATGTAGAGATGATGATTACTTGATAATAAAAATGATTATACGGGGATATTGATCATGTAGAGATGATGATAATGATCACACTGAAATGATAATCATGCAGAGATTATAATCATTCAGGTAAGATGATCAGTTGATGATGATGATGATGATCATGATCACACAAAGATGCTGATCATGTAGAAATTATGATAATAATCATATTGAGATGATGATCATGTAAAGATGATAATCATTCAGATGTGATGATAATCATGATCACACTAAAATAATAATCATGCAGAGATAATAATCATTCAGGTAAGATGATCAGTTGTTAATGATGATCATGATCACACGGGGATGCTGATCATTTAGAGATGATGATAATAATCATACTGAGATGATGATCATACAGATATGATAATCATTCAGATATGATGATACTCATGATCACACTGAAATCATAATCATGCAGAGATGATAATCATTCAAGTAAGATGATCAGTTGATGATCATGATCATGATCACACAGGGATGCTGATCATGTAGAGATGATGATAATAATCATACTGAGATGATGATCATACAGAGATAATAATCATTCAGATATGATGATAATCATGATCACACTGAAATGATAATCATGCAGAGATGATAATTATTCAGGTAAGATGATCAGTTGATGATGATGATCATGATCACACGGGGATGTTGATCATGTAGAGAGAATAATCATGTAATGAAGGAGATCACATGATGATTATAATGATGATGAAGATCACATGACGAAATATACCATGTGAAGAAGATAAGGAAGAGAAGAAGCTGGATGATAAGGATGACAGTTGCACGACTATCCAGATATCATTCACCTCATAAAATGTGTGACTTTGACATTGAGTTTGTCAAAATCACATGATTCATTTTAGCATGCCTAACTCAATGTTAAATAAGCCAAGTGCTTCGAATTTAACTTTGTGTGTATGGTAGCCCTAGATTCATGAATTAGTTCAATGCTTTAGATTTATAATCTAGAAGATCAGTGGGATATGGATACGAGTTAAGTCCGTTAAATCTCTTGATTCACCAACCCTCAATACCAGTTGGCTCAGTGCTTCAAGCTTGGTTTTATGTAATTTGATGAGTTATGTCGCCCTATATCAAAAGGACATACCTAGGTTCATGAATTGGTTTAGCGCTTTAAATTTATAATCTAGAAGATCAGTTATGATATGCATCCGAGTTAAGATCGCTAGTCTTCTGATTCACCAACCTCAAAGTTAGCTGGCATAGCGCTTCAGGCTTAGCTTTGTGTGATTGGATGAGTTTTATTGCCCTGTATCAAAAGGACACACCTATGTTCATGAATTGACTTAGTTCTTCAGATTCATAATCTAGAACATCGGTGAGACGTGCAAGCGAGTTACGTTCGTTAGTCTACTGATTCAGCAACCTCAATACTAGCTGGCGCCTGCTTCAAGCTTGGTTTTATATGATTGGATGGGTGAATGTCGCTCTGTATCAAAAATACATGTCTAGGTTCATGAATTTGCTCAGTTCTTTACATTCATAATCTAAAATATCGGTGAAACGTGCAAGCGAGTTAAGTTTGTCAGTCTACTGATAGACCAATTTCAAGATTGACTAGCGCGAGTAGTCTGATTTTACATAAAATTTTTTCCTTTTTTAGAGATCCAAGAGGTGCCTAGAGGGTGATAATCCGGGATAATTAACGGTGGGGGTTTGCGCCTATCAGAATCTTAAAGTTCCCATAATATCCAAAAACCCTTAAACGTGCATTCATAATCGTGATAACACCCATAAAATACACAATTAGAGGGATCTGACCGTGTCCTTCTTCCGTAGCCCGCCGCCCGAGCAGGGGGCACGTGAAAAAAAGTCGCATAGGATCTGGCACGCCCAGTGAGGCCAGATTCGCATCTTGATTAATAAAAGGGGAAGTAAATGGATTAAATAAGATACATAAGTGGTCTTTTATAAAAATGCCTAATGAAGTTTGAGTATTTTCTATTTTGCAGGTAATGGCATACTTTGGTAACTTCAACTTGGCGCCCTACACCATCACTCCGGCACAGAGCCCGGACGGCCAACTCTTCATGTTCTTTGGGTCTATCCCACAAGAACTCAATTTCTACGGACCAGCTCCCGTGGCCACCTTCACTCCGACGACCGTCCGGATCTCCATCCCAGATGTAGAAGAAGTCTCATTCACCCTAACTCCCAAGGGTGTCTCCAACAATGTCATGTTTTCTCCTACCAACTCCCCTAGGAGGAGAAGATAACCATCCAAGAGGGCAGCCCCGGCCGTGACAGCCAAGGTCGTCCATAACTCTCAATTCTCTAGGAAAAAAGCTCTGGACGAATATCAAAACTAACTGGTGGCTAGGCCAGCCATTCCCGTCTCAAACCCATTCTCTACCTTCCACATCGTGGCCAAGAACTCTGCCACCGGCCAACTTCGTCAGGCCTGAGAGGTCCCAAAACCCACACCGTGGCCAGCCTAAACGAGAACTGCATTGCATGGACAACGTAGACCTCAAGCCCCTGTAGAAGCCATATAAAAAGCTCAAAGGGCACTTAAACAGAAGAGAAGCACCAGAAGTGCTAGGTCGAGACAGCATGTCTCCCGCCACTCTCAAGACACGGCCAAGCCACTGGCCCCTATCTCCACCATAAGCGCTCCCCAAATAGAGAAAATTATAAAGAAGGCAGCACCTGTCGATCGACGGGTGTGGGTTCTTAAGGGTTCCCAGTCGACACCGCCCTAAGTCCAACTCAACCAACCCGCCAGCAAAGTTGCTCCGCTTGAAAGTGTGTTTAGCCGCTTAGGCCAAAAGTGTGTGTTCAACTGTTTAGGCTTGAGAATGCAACCCGAGAGCATAAAAATCACCACTCCCGATTAGAGAAGGAAGAAGAGAAGAATTGCACAGCACACAGAAAGCTTAGAAGAATACTTCTCTGTGAATACCATCAGCATAAGCTATGACTCAGATCAAGACGCTGATGTGAACATGGCGCAAGACGATTAGTCTCCACCTAACCAGACTCATGTTACTAATACTAATACTAATAAAAATAATGGTAGAAAAGGAAGACCACCCAAGAAGGTTAACCCTGAAGGTAACAGCAGGGAAGTGGAGGACAACCACGACATCCTCGATACCTTTGAGAACGAGGATGACGATGAGGTCCGCACCGAAGTGCCCCTCGATGAAATAGAAATATTAAAAGGTCACATCGAGGCACAAGACGAGAAGTTGATCAGACAGCGAGAGCTGATCAAATAGTGAGAGCTGATAGCTACCATGCTGAAGCAGAATGAAGAATTGATCAAGGCGGTCAAGTCGTTGTAAGAATCTCAGGATGCCAATTTCAATCCGAAAGCTGGTAGCTCTCACCAAGAAGGGGTCCATAGTACTAAGAGCAATTATAAAGAGAAACATCACATCAACTCTAACCCCCGTCCGCCACGGGAGGTAGAGCCAGAACCTGAACTAACGAGATTATCCCAGAAGGAGATCTAAGTTATGATTGCTCAGCAAATACAAATAGCTGGAGGTGGATACGCCGTCCCTCCAGTCAAAAATTGTGGACACCCATATCCCGCCATATATGACTTAGAAGAATATCCGAAAGGGGTACGTGATTCCTCGATTCAGGCTATTTTTAGGGGAAGGTAACAATGACTTAAACCCCGAACAACACTTAGCCCACTTCGTAGTCTTGTGCGGTAACACGAGCAAAATGATGTTTTGTTGTTGAGATAATTTCTACAAAGCTTGGTAGGTATCGCTTTCCAGTGGTACTACTCATTAGAGAACAATAGTATCCGGACTTGCGACGAGATGGCGGATTCGTTCAGGGCATAATTTGTCATGGTGTCAGACAAGATAAATATAGCCGATTTGACGAGCACAAATCCTAAGAAAGTGGAGTCCATGACTGACTTCATCAATAGATGGCGTAACCTTAGTATCAAGTGCGACCAGACAGTGACTGAGGACGAAGCAGTCAACTTAATAATGAAGAATATTGATGGTTGGGCATGCTACTCCAAGTGATAAAAGTCAACACCTTTAAGGACCTGTTGCGGTCAGTGTCCAATATGGAGAGAATGTCACCCAGTACCATACCAGGCTTCATGAATAGATGGCCACAGCGGGGAGCCAAAGATGAAGCCAAGGTGGCTTTTACGGCGCTTAAAGATAAGATGATTGTTAATGTCAGCGTCTAGAACAACAATGGAGGCCCTAGCAGCAGCTATAACATGAGCCCCAGGCCAGCTTAAGGAGAAAATCTACCTCCAACAGAGTCCTTGAAGCAGAGGAGAAGCAAATTATACTCCTTTAGGAAGGACAAAGTCTCCCAAATATTCAAGGGAACAGTGAAGAACGGTATGTCCTTACCGGCTAGTAAACGCCCGGAAGACGCTGATAAATTAGATGAGCCCAACTTTTGCCCGTATCATAGGATACTGGGCCACACCATTGAAGATTGTTGGGTCTTCAAAGATTGGGTCGAGAAGACATACAAAAACGGTGATATCACCTTACCTAGGAGCTTCTTGTAAAACCTAACGTCGCACAAGCATGCCAATATCATCTCTCACAAAGGAGAGGGGAGCCCAGACTAGATAAACAAATGGGAAGCTGAGCAATGAACTACCCATTTGTCGAAAAAGTCAATCAAAATACTCAAAACCCTCAAAGAAGAACCTAGCTTGAAGTGAAAGGACGACATCACTCTGGTGGTCCCACCCAGACCTAAGGTGTACTATGAGGTGGACCAGAGCAAAGATCAGGATCTCAAAAAGAAGAAGAAGCACAAAAGCAGCAAAGCGAAGAAGAATAAAATAGAAGAATGCGAAAAGGGTAGTCCCGAAGTGATCACCCTTCAACACTTCATCTCAAAAGAGGACTGGGAGAAGCTAACCCCGGGTCGGAAGAAGGAAGATACAGATGAAGCAATAAGTAAAAAGGAAAGTGAAGAAATCTGGGGTGCATCATGCAACATGGTATATGCTTCTAATGATGAAGATATGCCTACGTTAGAAGAGATATATTAAAATGATAATCATGTAGAGATGATAATCATTCAGGTAAGATGATCAGTTGATGATCATGATCATGATCACATAGGGATGTTGATCATGTATAGATGATAATCATTCAGGTAAGATGATCAGTCGATGATGATGATCATGATCATACGGGGATGTTGATAATAATTATACAGAGATGATAATTATTCAGATATGATGATAATCATGATCACACTGAAATGATGATCATGCAGAAATAATAATCATTCAGGTAAGATGATCATGATCACACGAGAATGCTGATAATGTAGAGATGATGATGATCATGATCACACTGAAATGATAATCATGCAGAGATGATAATCATTAAAGTAAGATGATTAGTTGATTATAAAGATCATGATCACACGGGGATACCGATCATATAGAAATGATGATAATAATCATAATGAGATGATAATTATACAAAGATGATAATCATTTAGATATGATGATAATCATGATCACACTGAAATGATAATCATGTAGAGATGATAATCATTCAGGTAAGATGATCAATTGTTGATGATGATCGTGATCACACGGGGATGTTGATCATGTAATCATGATCACACTGAAATGATAATCATGTAGATATGATAATCATTCAAGTAAGATGATCAGTTGATGATGTAATCATGATCACACGGGGATGTTGATCATATAGAGAGAATAATCATGCAGTGATAGTGATCACATGATGATGATGCATATCACATGATGATGAAGAATACCATGTGAAGAAGATAAGGCAGAGAAGAAGCTGGATGATAAGGATGACAGTCGCACGATTATCCAAACATTAGTCTCCTCATAAAATGTGTGACTTTGACCTTGAATTTGTCAAAGTCACATGATTCATTTTAGCATGTCTACCTCAATGTTAAATCAGTCAAGCGCTTCGAATTTAACTTTGTGTGTATGGTAGCCCTAAATTCATGAATTGGCTCAGTACTTCAGATTCATAATCTAGAAGATCAGTGGGATATAGATACGAGTTAACTTTGTTAAATCTCTTGATTCACCAACCCTCAATATCAGCTGGGTTAGTGCTTCAAGCTTGGTTTTGTGTGATTGTATGGGTTATGTCGCCTTGCATCAAAAGGACACACCTAGGTTCATAAATTGGCTTAGCGCTTTAAATTCATTATCTAAAAGATCAGTTAAGACGTGCATGCGAGTTAATATTGCTAGTCTTCTGATTCACCAACCTCAAAGTTGGTTGGTATAGCGCTTAAGACTTAGCTTTGTGTGTTTGGATGGGTTATGCCGCCCTGTAATAAAAGGACACACCTATGTTCATGCATTGGTTTAGTACTTCAGATTCATAATCTAGAAGATCGGTGAGACGTACAAGCGAGTTAAGTTCGCTAGTCTACTGATTAACCAACCTTAATACCAGCTAACGTCCCGCTTTAAGCTTGGTTTTGTGTGATTGGATGGGTGAATGTCGCCCTGTATCAAAAGAACAAGCCTAGGTTTAAGAATTGGCTCAGTGCTTTACATTCATAATCTAGAAGATCGGTGAGACGTGCAAGTGAGTTAAGTCTGCTAATCTACTAATAGACCAATTTCAAGATCGACTAGCGTGAGTAGTCTGATTTTGCATAATTGGTTGGATGTCAGCTACCCTATAAAAACCCACGCCACGAGTTTTGGGTCGTCGAATCCATAAGTCCTTAAACTGACTCATTCACTAGACCACACCCGTATCAGAGCGCGTCACGGTTAATCGACCACTTATGTTTGCTTATTTATGATATTTGTTTTTCTCCTTTTAGAGATCCAAGAGGTACCTGGAGGGTGATAACCCGAGATAATTAACGGTGGGGGCTTGCGCCCATCGGAATATTAAAGTTTTCACAATCTCTAAAAAATCCCTAAATGTACATTCATAATCATAATAACACCCATAAAATACACGTTTAGAGGGATCTGACCGTGTCCTTCTTCCATAGCCCGCCATCCAAGAGGAGGGGCGTGCGAAAAAGAGTCGCACAAATATCTATATTTATATAATAAAGATCTATCTAGATCAAATTTGTAACTTAAGTAGAAGAAAAAATGTTTGAATTTTATATTTTTGAGTTTGATTTTTTTCTTAATTTAAAAATTGAATCTTGTTTGTGATCAATCTGACTTTTAATTGATTTTAACAGTCTTTTGGATTAACATTCAGCTTGAAATAGATTTTGTGTATGTGTCATGATGGAGAATAATGATTTAAATAACTCTTCAAGGTGGTAGGTAGGTGTATGAGACCGGTATGACTTTTCTCTGACACATTCATGCACCAACTCCTTTTAATTATTTTTTTATTTTTATGTTCGTCTGAATGTTTTGTGATGTATTGGAATAATTCTAAGTGTTTAAAATGCGTTATAACAGCTGATAGCACAAATGAGTTAGCATTGTTTGCTGAAATTTATAAATTTATCATCCCCAATCATCACTTGGTAATCAGATGATTATAAGGACTTTTAGAATGTTCTAGAGCTTCAAACATGTTCTTATCACTTCTTTTTTGTATTTTAGCCTTTATTGGATATCAATTATGCGCTAAAGACCCATTTTTTAGCTCAAAATCTGATTTCATGCTCCATAGTCGATCTCTTTCATTTTGTCATATTTTTTTTTTGCGTTTGAAATATTGATTAGCATCTATTTGATTCCAAATATTGATCTACAATGCTTGAATATTGGATAGAAGCCTCTAGTATAGGGTTTGAGGAACTCAATTTTGACTCGATTTGCGAGTTCGTGGTATCACCAAATTGAAGCATTTGAAATTCAATCAACCTCTCAAACAATCGCATATGACCATGAAGAAGGTGTTTCAAGTATCAATTTGATCAATTATGACTCGGATTGTTCGATTTTATTTTTGGATTGAAAACTTCTCCTTTATTTTTCTCTCAAATCGCTTAATCATTTCACGAATTTTTATCTCTTTATGTTCTCCTGTCCATGATCTTTACAACGCTATATAATTTGTGAGTTTTTTGTTGCATGAGAGCATAATTAACATTTTCATATTTTGAATCAGTGAAGAGAGACGGCGCACTAGGAGAGTTCAAACTCGGGGTGCCTCTCCATTTTAATTTTAATTGGACCCTCCATTTATTCAGTTTTTTTTTATCATTTGCTTTTTAATCGTTTCTCAAATACTTTTTTGTCCAAAAGGTACCAAATTTTCTCAAAATTCATCGAATCTCATAACAAAATTGTTGTCGAGCTGAGCTAGCTCAAGCTCATGCTCGGCTCATTAGCTTAACGAGCCGAATCGAGTTGGCTCGTTAACTACTTCCAAGTCAAAAGTTTTGGCTTGAGATTGACTTGTTAAGTTAACGAGTTGGCTCATTAAGGCTCGTTAAGATTTATTTAATATTTAATAATATTTTTTATGATATTTTAATTAAAATTTATACAAAAATTAATAAATAACTAATGATAATATATTTCATATAAATTTGATATAATAATTTAAGTTTGTGTCATACTATAAACTAATTACTATACTAAAAATTAATAATAAAAATAACAAATATTAATAATGTATCAAGCCAAACGAGCCAAGCCGGCCAAAGCTCAAGCTCGACTCATTAATTTAATGAGCCGGCTCATTAACGGCTCGGTCCACTAACGAGCAAAACAATAACGAGTCGATCCCGAGAGAGTCACGAGCGAGCCATGAGTTTTTTTTGCCAACTCTAGTATCAATTAAAAAAATTAATGCTTGATTAATTAATTTTTTTATTATATTAATTAATAATTTGAATTATTTTAATTTTGTAACTCGAAAAATATCAAATACTATATGAAAATTCTCAAAATTTCATGAAGAATTTGATTTTTCCATGAAAACTGAGTTTTGAGATTTGAGCATTCAAAAAGGTTTTTTATTTATATTTCTAAGGCTTTATCATTTAATTATTTTCTTAATAATTTTAATTTTTGAGTATTTATTTGAATCCTTCATTTTGTTTGATGCTTGTGGACTTGAATTGAGCCTCTTCGAGCTTTTAAAATTTATCATTGATTTTGAGTCTCTTTAGCCTGTGCTGATTTTTTAATTCTTTAAATTTTCAGAGGTAAACACTTGCATACGGATCAGCCTCGTGTGTAGCAGAGTCACGACCAAAACTATCCTCCAATAAAAAATCTCAGTTGTCAATTACCCCACATATCGATTCACCTATGAAAAAAATAAATTAAATAAAATTTTATAACTTTTAGTTTATTTATAAATTTAATAAAATTAATGAATTTCTAAATTAAATGAAAAATTACCTTGAATCGTCAAGCCCAAAGGCAACTAACATCCTCTAAGGTGACCATCATTTTAATAAAGAAAATAATATGATTTATGACCCCTTAATCAATATATTATTACTTAGTTTCTCTATGAAACTGTTTATATAAAATTAATTAAAATATACATTATATTTTTTAGATTAGAAAAAACAAGATGTATGATAGCTTCCGTTATGATACATCATAACGTGATAGTTTTTTTTTCAACACCGCCATGATAATTTGTTAATTACTATTTACAACCTTGATATTTACACAAAATGTTAAATATCATGATAAAGATTTAAATACCAATAATAATAATTATTATTTTTATTGTTTGATAGTATTAATTATAGAAAAATATTAATGCTGCCAACGATCATCACACATTACATGCCATATAAAATTTAAGTAAAAATAGTGTATGAAAAATGTTAATACATCCAAAATTTTTGGTTTTGTTTTATTAAAGTTCATAAAAAATATTTATCATGTACAATATTATTATATTTTCCATAAATATCAATGGACAATCATCATAATTCTTTTACATATTACGATCAGATATTGAATAATGAAAAATAGATACAGCATTCTAATTCAAGTTCAAACAATTCAATATTTTTTTAGATTAAATTTGAGAAAACAAAAATATTAAGGTATTTAAAAATGTAAATATTAAACTCATTTCTTTCGTACAAATAAGACGAGCATTTTGGAAAAAAAAAACACTTCAAACTGATATAAGAAGAGTGAGTAATTGGATCATAACTAAACATTATCTACTCAAAAAAATCGGATCATAAAATTTTATTTTTGCCTAGAACAGTTCTACAGAATTCTTGGAGCTATATTGTGTTGTCATTCTCGCAATAAATTATAAATATAATAACGAATATTACATTTAGAAATAATTAGCTAAGAATGAAAATAGTACAATTAGAATTAGGATGGAATGATTCACTGCAAATAGCAATGTAATTACGGCTTAAAAATTTAAATCAGAAAATAAATACACTTCAATGATTCTGATTTTATAATCTTAATTTAAACTTGAATTTTTCGAGCAGTAAAAAATATTAAAAAGAATATCCAGTTCTGTAAAGCATTTACCTTCTTCTATGTTACCGGATACTTTATAAATCCAGCCAAACAAATATTGGGTGCGTATCGGATACGGGTACATGTCGGGTACAATATGAGGCGCGTACCGAATATATCATGTGTTGTATCTGATTATTGTAATTGATTTGACGGGCCAATACAGTCTCCAGTACACTTGAATGCGGGCTCTGATACGACTGGGTGCGACCTCCAATATTACTGGATACGGTTGAACACAAAAAAAATCAGAAAATTAAGTGCATTAGTGGGATTTGAACTCAGAAAGTAAGCTACACTCATTAATGCATGAGACTGCTACACAATCTCTTCACTTGTGTTAGTAGTGGTTCACACACACACACACACACACACACACATCTATACTATTATATAAAGCATCTAAGAATTGTAGGGTCCATTTTTTGTCATTGTAAATTTTTATTATACCCATTTTATCCCTCAATTACACGGATAATATTTATTGTTGGTTGATCGAACGTATGTGATCGAGTCCATTGATCCCCTCTTTCTCTCCATTTCTTTCCCTTATATACTATTATTTCCATAATTTTTGTTTTTTATTTAGCAACTTTGTGCATATTTGGTAAGGAATTAATGGTGATAATATATGTTAGAATAATTTACTTTTCTTTCCAAAAAAATCATGAATCATTAACTCATATTCTGCAAAAATCTCATCCAAAATTAAATATAGTCTTTATTATATGTTTTCTCTATAATTTGGTGAATTTATAATTTAATATTAGATAAATGTGAATTTTTTATCTTATAATATTTTAATGTTTAAATAAAAAATTCTGCTGCAACGCGCGGGTATATAGCTAGTATATATATATATAGAGAGAGAGAGAGAGAGAGAGAGTTAGGATATGGTGCTACACGTAGTACGGATGACCAGTGTGCTATGGATTGTTTTTTCATATTCAAAGTTTAAATGATTGATCCGATCGGTCGAAATATTTTTCATATGAAAATCTAGTTGAGAATCAAATTTTATATTTTTTAGATATTTTTTTACTATTTTTTTACTCATTTTGAATGGTTCATAATAATTAAATCAAGTGATTTTCTAACTATCATAAAAAATAGTAAAAAAATTCTAAAAAACATAAAATTTTGTCCCCAATTAGATTTTCATATGAAAAATATTTTGTCGGAGAAACAGTCCGTAGCGCACAGGTCATCTGTGCTACGCGTAGCACCGTAGCCTAACTCTCTCTCTCTCTCTCTCTATGTGTATATATATATATATATGGTTTATGGTGGTTTGTAAAGTAAAAATCGGTTATTACTTTGACATGAGATTTTATATCCTGATGGCTTAAATGGTCAATCTCAGTTACTTAATAATTTCTTTATGTCAAAATCTTATGGGATATTAAATTTCATGATTTTTTAAACTTTATAGCTATTTTTTAATTATTTAAAAAACTATTAAATTTAAGAAAATGGAGCTGTAAAGATCAAAAAATCTTGAAATTTAATATCCCATAAGATTTTGACATAAAAAAATTATTGAACAGCTTAAATTGACCGTTTGAACAGTCAAGATATGAAATTATATGTCATTAAAAGAAATAATGCACTTATCTATTTTTTATGTAATATATATTTATTTTTATTTTAAAAAAATATTATGTACACTCTATGTACCCATATCTAGAGGTGGCAATCGGACGAGTCGGGTCGGGCGGGTTGGGTCTGTTTGACCTTCTGAAAGAAATCGGGTCCGGTCCGGTTAATTTACATGTTGTGTTTTTTAGATATTTGATAGATTTCGATTGGATCGAAGGTCATTTGATCTCGGGTCGGGTCGGGTCAGGTCAGGTCGGGTTCAAATTAGGTCGGGTTCGGATTGGATCGGGTCAGTTTGACTTTTTTTAGAAATTAGGTTGGGTCAAGTTCAAGCCCAAGCGGATTTCTCAGATTGGATCGAGTTCTACCACCTCTAGCCATAACCATTTTTTTTAAATTAACGTATCATCGTATCCACACCATATCCAATATGATACTTATATCTGCACTCGTACAATACTTTCTCGATTGCACAAAGTAGGATTTTGTGAGAGGACACAATAGAGAGTGAAGATAAGTCATATTATTTTGCAAACGAAAAAGGGACTATTGTACAACATGGTATTGGGATAGATCTACTGAGAATGGAGAAGATAATCGATTAGAAAAAACAAACAAAACTATATAGGTAAAATAAGTTTTATTGCATGGGTAAGATGATATATGTGTGGGTATTATCTATATGAGCCAAAAAAATTTAGCCCATGTTATGTGGTTCGTAGGGCTGTCAATGGTATCTTTTTGGCCATTTATCCGACCCATATTATACTCGATAATACGGGTATGGATAAAGTTTTATTTTCGTTAGGTCATCGGGTATGGATATAGATAAGAAAAAAATTTTCATTAACTTATCAGGTATGGATATGGGTAAGGGGTTTTCGTTATCAGTTATCCATTAGATAAATTATATAAATATATATAGTTAAATATATAAATATATATAATAATTTTATATTTTTAATAAATATATATAGTTAAATTATAAATATATATATAGTAATTAGTATTTATTTTTTATGACAATTGACATGAAAAAATTATATGATTTTTGTTATATCTAAAATGTTAATTATTATTGTACTTTATTAGTATATTTATTTAATGTTATTTATTTGTATAAATCATATAATTATTTTCATTGAATTACTTTTATTTTTACTCATTATCTACCGTTATTCGTTCATTATTTGAAATTTTTAATGGATAAAAGTAATGTATGGATAAAAAGAAATTTAATAGGTATAAATAAAATATGAGTAAAATAATTTAGTAGATATGAATATAAAAATATCTTTATTCGTACTCTACCCTGTCAACAGTCCTAATGGTTCCTAATGGTTCGTGCACCCATACAGTTCATATTTTATGCATTGGATATTCACAGAGAAGCAATTATATCGAAATTATCTTACTAATGCACTAATCTCACTACAATCTAACGGAATGAAATAATTGATGACGTCTCCATTCTATCCTCCTCCAGAGCTTACAATTTTTTTAGTAAGGTAGTGACATTTTAAGTTGACAATCTGTATAAATAATTGGTTCTACTAAAGGCTTAAAAATAAACATAACTTTTCAAGTATTTCAGAGGATCATCAAAACCTCTATAATTTGTTCAAATTAAAGATAAAGATTGAAAATACACAAATAGCCAAAGACACTAACAAAGAAAAATCTAACTAGGAAAAAACTATTTCTAGAGTGCTTCTTTGAGCTGAAATATCTTAAGAATAGCCCTAGCCCCATCATAATCATTTAAAGAAACCATTATATTTTTTAATCTCCGTGCCAACCCGTATACCTCATTCTCATCCACCCCCAATTTGCGCCTTTTTTCCAATTTTACCCCCAAATCCTTCACAAGATCCACCAAGGGTGAAATTTTCTCAGTATGATCTCCTCTTATACCAGCACCTGATACAAATTCTGATAATGAATCCACCACCTTCTCTAACCTTAGAACTGCATCATGCACATCCAACCATGATGTCTTGATATGCGGCAAGATCTTAGCCCTCAACAACTCCACAATTGCAAGCTTCTCCAAAGCAGGTCCTGCCAGTATATCTTTCCACAAGCAAATGTTCCTAAGCAAGCGGACTGACATGCCAAAACAGTATGCAGAGAACTGGCCAGAACCTGGTACAGCCTTTATGACATTTGGATCCCATAATGGCACATATAAGTTTTCGACTGCCTCAATCAAACAGGTATTAACCACTGCAAGCAGCTCATGCAGAGCCTTGGTCGAGGGAGAAAGGTAGCTTATGAGCATCTTCGCAGAGGAAACAGCATTTTGGGTTTGCTTGGTGCTCAAAACATCCCAGCAATGAGCGATTTCATGGTGAAATATAGGAAGCGCAACCTTCTCAACCAAGTCTGGAATCAGATTCATATCAGAATCCTCCTCTGAGTCCTCAACTTTTGATTCAAGAAGGCCATAGTCAAACAATTCCTTATGCCACTCCATCCCAACAAAATCAGTAAAATGGTACAGTGGATCCCACTTCACAAGTTCCAACCTAACAAAAGGTGCAAAGACAGCCTGTACACTGTCCGACACATAAGAATTACAGTATACTGATGGGTATAGTTGTTTCCAAGTTTCAAACCTCTCCTTGACATCCTTCAGATTGGCATACTCATTTGATGCATCACTAAAGATATTGTCAGCTGTTTGAAAATGTTCATCATGGCTCGATAAATAAGCAGCACTCTCACTGTCACTCTCATCTGTGCTTAGCTCTCCTTCTATGATGCTATTGTTCCCATTAACTTTCATGTGTTTACATTCTTGCCGAGCCATTCTTCTCTTTCTACTCTCTGCTCTGAGCTGTAAGGTTACTCTCTTTTGTTTGTTCTCGTCTCGTCCAAACTCATCCAACTTCACAGGTAAATTCCTAGAAGCTTCCATAGCTGTGGTTGCTGCAGCCTGCGCAGCAGAAATAGCTGCTGCCAGCTGATTGGAGCTGATCAAGCTTCTAGAATCATCTATAACCCTCATGGCAGCTTTTATTGCCGGTTCAAGAGCTGATGACCCATCAGCCAGGTCAGCAGCCCGCCTCTTAGAGATGCTTCGGGCACGGTCTTCATGTAGTTTCTGCATTTCTTCCTCTAACACTTCTACCAGAAGTGCCTTCTCACCCAAAAAGTCGGACGAGACAGAAATGTAATCACGCAGCTGCTGGAAGTAGACATATTTGTCATCATCTACTTCCAACAACTTCTCCAAATTGGAGATCTCAATTAGAGCCTCTGAGAGGGAAGTATCAACCTGGACCAGAGAATCTAGAGTTGATTTGTGTGATTCCTTGAATTTGTCCATCATGCCATGCACAGCCTGTACTGCCACCTTGGCCTGTTGTGCCAACGACATAGCTTTGGCACTTTGACTAACAAAAATTGAGGTTCGTTGAGGTTGAATCTGTGACACAAATACACTTGATGGCATACCATTTGGGGTAATCCCACCTGCTGCAGGTGCAGCTGTGTCATCTAATCTGCGACCTAAAGCCTTTCTAAACTGTTCTTCCTCCCACCTTCTTTCCTCTTCCTCATCTTCATCTTCTTCATGCAGCTCTAAGTCTTTAAATTTCATATTGTTCATGGACATGCTACTATCTTTAGAACCCTCAAATATACCCTTTTTTACAAACTGTCCAGGTCTGTCGCCTAAAAGAGCAATCCTTCCCTTCAACTCTGCATCTTCCTCTTCATCACTGGAGTCCCCAGTACCAGCAGACAGCCGGCTACTAACTACACCACCGCCATCAAGAGAAATGAAATCAGGTGTAGCATGTCGGGGTTGTTGCAACTGCTGGCGTTTTACCCTAATTTTGTCAATAGTTGCCTGGTCTGGAATTGATGGCATTTTATCCCCCTTTTGCAACACCTCTTCTTCTTCGTCTTCTTCCTCTTCTTCTTCCCCATTTGCCATAGCAGAAGGGGTCATAGGCTTCACAAGACCCTTCAGTACAACAATAGGTTCAGGTGGTTTATCAGGTTTAGGGGGTTTTGGTTCCAGACTGGAAAGAGGAGCTGGTTTGGGAGGAGGTCTTGAAACACTACCAAGTGGGCGTGCATTCTTTTGCAATTCAAGAAGTTTTTCCTTAGTGTATTCTCCAGCCTGAGACTGTAAATTTGAAGGCAAAGGAGTTGAAGAATAGGCTAATCCCTTGGCCTTAATACGGTCCTTTGCAGCTGTAAGTTTGTGGGTTGAACTGCCAGATGCAGTGGTCCGTTTAATAGGTCGGTGAGTCCTGCTTGGTCGGAAGTTGACATCGTCATCTTCTTCTTCATCATCAGCAAAACTGAGGCGAGTATGGGTTTGTGCAGGGTCCTGTTTGGGCTTGGGTTTTTGGGATGCTGGTTGGGTTTTAGGGGTCGGGTTGGTATTATCTGTGTAGTCTGTATCGTCAGCTCGGCGTCTAAAATTCTTGGATCTTGCACCACTACTCATCACCAACTTTTATTCTGTGTAAAAGAAAAGGATACAAATTAAAAGAAATTGGGGCAAATTTGTAGAGGGTGAAACCACCAAGCAGTAGCAGAAGTAACGGCATAAATTTACCTTGCTCCTAGAAAACTATCAATTGGATTTGGGGACCAGGGCCTGGGATAAACTAAATATTATTGATTGATAACCACAGATGCTACCACCAATGAACCAAAACTCTTGCCAAGTCCAAGCAGCTTTGAAACACTGATTCCAAATTACTTTTAGACACGATTATGGGACCAAATAGTAAATTTCTATGACTAGTATAATCCTGCACCAAGGCCAGGGATCAAACAAATGAGAAAACCGTAATGAATAGCAGAAATCAGAAGAGAGAAAGAACAAAGCTTTACCTAGCGGTGGTATTTGGGAAGAAAAGATCACGAATTTCAGAACGAAGAGGGAAGAACAGGGAATAGCAGTGAATCTCAACTTGTTGAAAAGCTCGGCCGGTGAAGGAAACAGAGTGAAGGTCCGCGGTTATCGAACGAGGAGCAGATATAAGAGGAGACGGAACTAACCCCTTGATCGATTAGGAATCTCGATCGAGTCTTGACGATTGACGAAGGCAAGTTCGACTAGTACAGACTAGGCTCCAAAACTTCTTAAATTGTTCGATTCCATTTTATTTTAATTTTAATTTGAGTTCGATTTGTTCAATTAGATTTTATTTATCAGTTTGATTTGAGTTCAGTTTCTTAATTCTTTACTAAATTTGTTCGAATTTGATTCGTAATAATTTGATATGTAATATTTTTTAGAGAAAGATGAGAATTTAGCTGATAAATTTTATTTTTATGTTATTCATGATTTTTTTAAATCATTTTAGTTAACTATCACTTAATTTATTGGATTATTTACATTCGATATGTAATCATTTATATATATTTTAACTATTTAATTAATAATATATAAAATAATATAATTATTTAACTTTAAAATTAATAAATTATTATTAAATTAATAAATATTTGTTTTTTTTTTCAAATTTTAATATAAAATTAACAAAATAATAACTATTTTACCTCTAATTATTTATCATAATATAAAAATAAAAAAATTAAGTTCATTTAGAGTTTGATTTAACTCAAATTCGATCTAGTTTGAGTTCAATTTTAGTTTGAATTAATTTTAAATCAATTTAGTTTGAGTTTGAATTTAATTTGAATTAATTTTAAATTGAATTTAAATACTATTTAGTTCGAACAAATTCAATTCATCTGTCGTCCTAAGATGAATGATGAGTATCATTTGAGTTGCTCAATTCGGCTCAGACTAGACTCATTTGCCTATTGAATTTGGATACGGGTAGAGGTTTGAAATGGATCGTGATTGTGGACCGGACCGTGGCTGAACTCGTTCCTGTTCTGTGCCTTGCCTCGGTCCGGTCCAACGATCGGTCGGTTCTTCATTCGCTCGAAAATGGACCATGACGACCCGTCCCGTATGGACCCATGGACCGGATCGGACCCCCAACCCGTCCCGAACCAGATCCCGCACCCGGACCGAACCACCCATCCCATCCTACAACCCTTTATTTAAAAAAAAAAGTGCTAGCCCCCCCCCCCCCAAAGATACCCCCAATTGCTATTTTTTTTAAAAAAAATCACTTTTCTTTAACCTTTCAAAAAAAAATCCAACATTTTCCCTCTAAAAAATATCTATAAGCATCACCCCATTTATATCTCAAAATACATTAAAATCTCATTCTCCCCCTCTTCTCAAACTATCACATTCTCAAATTTGAATTTTCTTATTCCAAAAAACAAAAAATAGTATAGAATTATTAATTTATTGTTAGTCCGTTGAAAAAAATTAACTAATCGAAGGAGGTAGAAGACTAGAAAAACTATCACATTCTTAGAATATTACATTTTAGTTTTATGTTGTTACATTTAGAATATTAGATTTAATATTAAATTCGTTTTTTTGTTAGAATTTATTTTAAAATATTAAATTTATTTTTTAAGTAGAAATTTATTTAGATTGTTGAATTTTTTTGTAAATTTATTTATTATGTTAAATTCGTTTTTTTGTTATAATTTTTTTAGAATGTTAAATTTATTTTTTAAGTAGAGATTTATTAGAATGTTGAATTTTTTTATAAATTTATCTATTATGTGAGATTCGGTTTTTTTGTTAAAATTTTATTTAGAATGTTAATTTATTTTTTAAGTAGATGTTTTTTTAATATTCTTTTTTCATGAAATTTGATTCTTTATTTTATTTTTTATAGAAATGACAAATCTTTCTAATTCCGTGGATGATTTTATGCACCGATTGAGTGTGAATATTTTTGATGAAGATATAGTTGATAATACAAACCCCTCATAATATTATCCACAAGATAACACTCCATATTATCAATGACATGCGAACCTCCCACTCCATCTCAATCAATTTATATACCGCAAGATCTTAACTATTAACCTCAACTAACCCCTACATTTACTATACCATATCATTCTCAATATGCCTCAAGTTCTCATGAAATAACCGAAGAATCTCCATCGCAAGTTTCGACCCCACCCTCCTCTGCCATAGAAACTCCAACCTCAACTGTACCCCCATCACCAATGAAAGCTGGACCATCAGAAAAGAAGAGGAAGACATCTGGCCCCTCCTACGATGCACCTTGGTGGCGTTTTATATGAACAAATAAAGGATGCGAGCGGTGTAGTGCTCAGAGGAAGGTGCAAGGTAAAAAATTACAAAACTTTTTATAGATATTCTAAGGCAAACGATCTAAGTGCATTTAAAAAATATGCTAATAAACATGTGGCCAAAAATGAAGAACCATAAGATAAACCAGACCCTCGTGTAGTCCAAAGTGTTATAAACACGGACGGTAGTAGAACTCACCAAAGATACGATGAAAAAAGAATGTTGAGTGAGTTTTCCCAATATATTGCCAAAAAAAGAATAACCAATAAATATGGGTAATTGCTTAAATTTTGCCCGATTGGTTATCCGGGGTTATGGCCAACCATTGTATAAGAGGTTTCATCATAGAAAAATAGTAGCCGAGATTGAAAGACAATATAATGAACGTAAGAATGATTTATTAGCAACATTTAGATATGTCAACTATAAGATTTCAATTACCTCCGATATTCGGACGGTCGGCAAACACGATCTTGGTTACTCTTGTGTTACTGCCCATTATATTGATGAAAACTAGATTTTACAAAAAACATTTAAGTTTTCATATCATGGAATTTCCGCATACTGCACATATTATTTACCAATCTATTATTAGTGTTTTACAAGAATTTAATTCAAAAAGAGATTTAGAAAATAAATAAAAAAATCAATTTAATTCGGTAATTCTAGTAATAATATAAAGTCAATTGATTATTTTACTCGATCACTAAACCCTATCATGGACGGTAAGATGTTTCATCAAAAAAATGTTTGTCATATTTTTCACCTTACCGTTAAGGCGGGTATTAAAACACAAGGTGTTAATGCATTAATTGTGAAATTTAAAAATAGTCTTCACCATATTTTTTTTAAATAATATAAGAAAATAAGAATTTCACGCCTTGTGTGCCCCGTTGGTTTTGAGAAAGTTAAGAGTACCATATGATGTAATTACCCGTTGGAATTCGACCTATAGGATGTTTCATCGTTGTTTTCCTTACAAGCACGCTATAACCGAAACCTTGGATAACTCAACCGAGGGGATTCATTTGCTTATCTCCGAGGGAGAATGAGACCAACTTGAGATGTTAAAAATTTTTCTTGGTGTCTTCTTCACGGTAACTGTCAAACTATCATGCTCGTATACACCGTCTACACATGAGTTACTTCATCATATTTATCGCATATCCAAGGTGGATTATCTCTTTTTAATTTGATTCATTTTAATATTCATCTTTTTTTTTTCTATGTCATCTTTTTCTATATTCTTTTTTCTATATTCTTCTTTTTATCTCATCTTTTTCTATATTTTTTTCTCAAAAGGTTTATCGTGAGATGAAAGATATAGAAAGTCTTGACTCCTCTCTTTCTCCAATCATAGAAACAATGAAAGAAAAATTTCTCAAATATTGGGAGGAAGTACCCGCCGTGATAATTATCGCAAATTATTTTCATCCATCATTCAAGAAAAAAATACACCGTAAGATTTTTTCAAAGGTACAAACAAAATCTACATCTACGTATTAATGGGGAAGAAAACCGCGTAAATAGCTTATTGTAGGAGATGTTCAACATTTATAACTCCCGATGAAACACTAATAATCCTTCTACTACCAGTCACAACATTAAGTATGAATTTTAATCATCATTATTTCTATTACATAATTTATTCACTTATATTGTATTCATTTTTAATTGTATAGAAGTAATAGTTCATGTGAATTGCTAAATGAGTTGTAAGATGATAAATGTTTTGAAGATCAACAAATAAATAATAACAAATTACTGAGTTATTATTTGAGAAGCATGAAAGATGATCAAATTGATATCCTAGAGTACTGAAAGAGGAATGCAATTGCCTATCCAACATTGGCAATGATGACACGTGACGTATTTGCAGTGTTTGTGTCAATCGTCCCTTCTGAATCATATTTTAGTTCGGCAAACAGGATTCTAATAGATAATCGTACCAAATTGAGTTCAAAATTTTTCAAGTAACTTGTGTGTAATAAAGATTGGATTGATGTTGAAAGTCACATGCAATATGATACCACATTTGAGACAACAATATGATACCACATTTGAGGCAGCAACATTCGCCATAGAAACTCACGAAAGCGGTACTAATAACCCCGATATCCCTCCAAAAGATGATTCTGACGGCCCATGCGACATTCAAGACAAACGACTTATGGTATATGCACAACGACTTTCTAGGAGTTGATATTTTTTTACCATTTCAATCTTTTTATCTATTTTTAAATATTTCAATTATTTTTTAAATATCTTTTTTTTCAAGAACATTACTAACAAAAAATAATTATAACTCCGCCTATATTCTTTTTACATAGTCGGTCCCATGCCCGGATTAAAGGAGGATAACTCAAAATATTATATAAATTTTATTTTATAACTTTTTATAATTTTTTAGTATTATTCAATTTTTAAATTATTAAAAAATATATAATTAATTCGATGATAATTATTATTTAAAAATTAATAAATTTATTTTTCAACTTTTATTATTTTTTATAAT